>JAOTRH010128062.1:0-46208 GCA_034768845.1 Heliamphora exappendiculata | reverse complement strand
GCTCACCCAGTTTGTTCCTCTCTCTCTCTCTCTCTCTCTCTCTCTCTCTCTATATATATATATATATATATATATATATAGTTATTACTAGTATATAAGTGCCTTAACTTAGTTGAACAGTGTTTTGTGGCTTACATTTTACTTTCCCATAATACCCTGCTGATGTTTCTAGCTGCTCCAATTTGTTCCTTCATTTTGGCCGAGTATGCGTTGTCTGTTCTGGCTTTCAACGTCATTTGGCGTATTCATAGGTCTGATATTGTCACTCTTTGAGTTCGATTTGGTAGCTTCTGAAATTCAGTTGTTTTCGTAGGCTTTGTTAGGTTTTCATTTGTTTTCTTTTCATCTCTGAGTTTTATTCAGTTGCGATTTTGCTTTCTGTACATTTCTCTCTCTGGGTTTTGTTGCTCATATTGGAATTTGTTGTTTATGGCGCATTACCTGATTTGTACTTCTGCTTAAAATATGATTTTACCCTTTAATATGTTGTGCAACCTTTTCAATCTGATTTGTAATTCCTCAATGAAAGAATGATCCAGTGAAGTATCACGTTTCCAAATATATGCCTATTTTTCTCTTAGCTCTGTTTTGTTGGTCAAATGTTACGTAGCAATAACCTCAATTTCACTCAAATGCACATATTCAGTAAAGAACATATAGTTTAATAGCATTTTGATGTTCATCTACATTGTAGGCACTTGAGAAATTATGTGGTAGTTGAAAACAAAGGTCACCAGGTAATTAACTTATGTCAGATGTCATTTTAAAACCTTCAATTTGTTGCAATGCTATCAGTTTGCGACACTATCGTACACAGGTTGTTAATTATACAGATGTCATTTTAAAACCTGTTTGAATGCTTATGCAATTCAGTTTGAAGTTTTGTTGGCTAACTTCGTTTTTTTTTTTGGTTGCTTTTCGGGTGGGCAGCACATTAAGTTGGTTTCAATTTGTGATGGCAATTGACTTAGTTTCTAGGAAAGGAGGAAAAGCTATCTTAACCTGATTTGTCCAACATGACACTTGGTTTTCCTTTATGCTATTTTGACTGTTACAGTTTTGTTATTTCCTATTTTCGTCCACATGTTATTCATTTTTTGCGCCATGTTCATTGATAATTTGACAAGTTTCTTAATACATTTGTTTCCATGATAGAAGGATTTCTTACTTGTCTTGTTGTATTTTTATATTCATGTATTTGAGCACCTGTGAACAACACAACCCAATATCTACACCATTAACTGGCTTCACAAACAAGTTAGAAATCTTGAGATCTAAAATTTGCAAATTTAACAATTTAGAGGAGAAGGGAAAAAATTTTCCTCGAATTTCTTACCCTATTTTGTTTGAACTATTTTTCTGGAGCCAATGTTTTACACAATTAATGGGAGTTTTTTTTACTAAATTAAGGGAAATATAAAGTTGACTTCTTGGGTTGGTGATGGAAGCTTACATCTCTTTTTAATCATTTTTTCCCTCTTCTTTTGCAGGTTGAGGAGAAAATGAGGGTGCTACATGAAAGGAAATGCCATATGCTAAAGCGTTTAGACAAAAGAGGTGCTGAGGCTGTTATGTATAAACTGTTATGTATGGTGATTAAACTTTATTTGTGCATAAACTGTTATGTATGCTAAATATGCCAGATTTGATGCTAGACCAGATTATGGTATTTTGTTTAATGATGATTTTGAGATAATACTTTGACTTGTGCTTGCTTAATTGTTGAAGGTTTTGTTGTTCTCTTAGGTTTCTATTAGAGCTGTATTACCTTGAAGATTCTCTCAGCTTACTAATCTTACTTAGACACCAAAACTTAGAGCATCACTTGCATTCATGTCCGTTTTCCAGTGCATACAATCTTTTTTGGTTTGTATGTACATATTAGGAGATTATTAATTTTATGAGTTCAAGATTGTTTGGCCATTGTTCCTTGATGTGCATTCCTCCTGTGTTCTTGTGTCGAAATTGTATCGGAGATTATTAATTTCATGTGGACTGGATTACAGGTTCTAGAGTGTGGCTAATATAGTTCTTCTCAATACTGGTTCAAGTGATGAATTTGTTGGAATTACTGCTCTTTTAGCAAGAATTCTCTTAGTTTATGTTGTGACAAATTTCAAATTATTAGGCATTCTTTTTTTAATTTAGTACAATTGATCAAAAGATTATTAAGTGTCATATGAATACATTTTGTTGAAAATTTAATGAATTCTTTCACTACAGTTATGGTAATTTATTTTGTTGTTTTGTACTTGGAACTTGGAGTTCATTATGTTGAAAACGCTCTTTTATAGTTGGAGTTCAAGGTTTTGGCACCGCTTCCAATTGGATTCGCTGTGTTCATGGTTCACTTGGCCACAATCCATGACTTGACTGTATATCTCGATACAGTCAAGTAATTTTTTAATAATTTTTTTATCGTTCAATCAACTTATTATACTTTTTAACTCCTCTTGTTTACAAATGTATTGGCCAATATTGTACATGACTGATACATGACTTGAATGTATATCTCGATACATCTTTTAATACCGTAATTTAAAACGCTAGTGGAATAAGAGTTAACCGAGTTGTATATATTGGGATTAATTCGTTTAATTTGGTGGAATAGATTACTGGTGAAACAGTAGGGGAGGTAAGGCCAGTAGCCAACATGCATCAAAAGAAAGCAGAGATGGCCTGCTATTTTGACTGTTTCATATGTATGGCAGCTACCCTAAAGAAGGATCGTGAGCCTGGTTAGAAGTCAATTGTTTCTCTCTTCATTTTTGTTGGTTGTGATTTTTCCATGTCAATTTGTGTTCATAAATAGGGATTCCTCATGTTGCCTAAGTGTTCCTGCTATTTTACTTTTACAAATGACATTAAATGTAGTCAGATACCTTGCTTTTCCATTATTTCAATTGCTTCTATGTATAATTTTATTTTTTTATTTTTATTTTTATTTTTGTTGTTGAGCTTCTTATACTTTAGCTGATTATTATGAAAGATTATTGATTGGCATGTAAGCTATTTCTTTGTTTATTTAATTAGTGGGTAGGAAACTAGCAAGAATATTGCTTGACGCTATTGGTGTCAAATTAAAGGCATACCCAACTTCGTGATCTCTTTCTTCAAAAGGATATATACTATGCAGTTCTTCAAATAGTTTGTTTTGGATGGATGCTATATTTGAATATGTCAAGTATCCACATCCAGTGATATTTACTGAACTTTATTTGGATGTATTTTGTATGCTTGAACATATACAATTATTTACTTGTCTGATTTTTTGGCACTTGTATTTGAATGCTTAAGTAACACATTATTTGTACTGTCACCAATGTGACATTTCTTAAGTAACACATTATTTGCGTAATTATTAATATAAGTTAAATTGCTTATATGCAATGCCCTCAATAACCCACAAATGTAGAATGCAAATTTTATGTAATGCTATACATGAAGGATTTGATTAAAGATCCAAGCATCTTAACAAAACGAAATGTCAATTTAGTTTTATACTATTGGTGTTGTAATTTTTTCATTATAAGATTTTTCTCTTTAACTCTTTATTAATTGTATCTCTTGTAATTCAATGGAAAAAAAATTTACATGAATTGCGAGCTAGATGAAGTGCGTGTGGAGTGAATTAATTTTGTCTTAGAATATATGTGACTCACTCTAGAGGTATTATCTTCTGTACTTCGGTCAATAAATTGATGCATGATTGTACTTCGGTTTAATTTCTATAATGTTCAGTCTTTTGATGGTCCAGCTTCTCTAACTCTTTTAAATGATTGTCACTAATGTCATCCCAAAAGATCTTTAAGCATGGCATGTCATGACCACAAGGTTACCCAAAAGAACACCATTTATTGATAAATACTTTAATCTTTTGAATAAATGACTAGCTTCTTTCCTTTTTCGGATGGGTCCTTTGGCATTTCTTTTAAGAGGAAGGATAAATTTTCTAGAATAATAGTAATTGTGTTGAGTATTTGATGGAGTTGAAATAAAAAAATATTTTGATGTGAAAATAGTAGTCACTAATTAGTTTGCATTGTGATTGTGAGTTGAAATTCAAGCTGCGCTTGAGTATAGATTGTTGTTTGAATTTAATAGATTTTTGAAAGTTTGGGATACTCCGAAAAATAGAAAAAATTTTGTCGAAATTTATAAGTTTTATACTTAGATTATTTTATAAATCTAAGAGTTATTTCTTTTATAAATCTGGGAGTTATTCCTTTTGAGCAACTTACTTATTATTGTTTTTTTGTTCCTTGCTAATTCTATCTTGTAAATTAGACTGACTTGCAGATTTCAGAATGTGGCTAATATTGTTCTTCTCAACACTGGTTCAAGTGATGAATTTATTGGAATTGCTGTTCCTTTCTTTAGTAAGAATTTTTCCTGTTTATATTGTGACAAATTTTAAATTATTAGATATTTTTTTAAAATTTGGTACAATTGAGCAAAAGATTATTGTGTGAAATTTAATAAATTTTTTCACTACAGTAATGGTAATTTATTTTGTTGTCTTGTATTTGAAACTTGGAATTCATTATGTGGGAAACGCTTTTTAATGTTTTGTGGATATGATAGAACTAAATATGTAAAAATTTAGATTTGAAATTAAATAGAATTGATTAGTCATGAATTGTATTAGTTGACAGAGCTATCATATGTGAAAAAAGATTCGAAATAACATTGGGTGCGCACTAGTGTGTACTAGTTATTTTTAATCACATTTTTTTAATCACATTTTTCAGTTATTATCACGCACAAAAATTGTGGTCGATAATGCGAAATTAACTTAACAATCACATTAATTTCATTTTAATCACGTTTTTTGTTATTTTTAATCACATTTTTCAATTTTTATCACGCATAAAAAGTGTATTCGATAATGTAAAATCGAGATTTTAAAATTTTAACAATCACACTAATTTTTTTTAATCATGTTTTTTTATGTTTTTAATCACTCGTAAAAAGCATGATAGAAAGTCTCGACTTTAGATTATACTCACATACACCACGCTTGAAAAAGTGTGATTATAACCTTATAATTACACTTTTAAAGCGTGATGTTTCAACTATTTTGTAGTAGTGATACCACATGTTCGGCTCACTCAAATTCGATCATTCACGTTTTGTTATCATAACGGGACTGTTCTGCTAACCTTTCGATTTCTTCTTCATTATCATCTTCTTCATCATTTTTATAAACCCAAATCGGAAAAACTAAACCCACTTCTGCCAAACGGAATGAAACTATTTGGGCTTGATTTTCTGAGTGAAACGATGGAAAAACAAAGTTGTCTGGGGCAGGAATAGGAACGGCAAAATGGAATGAGAGAGAGAGAGAGAGTTTTATTTTCAGAAATAGGGTCAAGATTTTCGAAGGCAGACGGTGTTAAAAATTTTGGAGGCACACATGGTTGATTTTTTTGGCTATAAATTGTATCAAATGAGTGTTCTTGTAAAAAATTTTGTCGTATTTGTGATTTTCACATGTAATGAAATCTTAAAAATATCACTTGAAAAGTAAGTAGTGACCTTGTGATAAATGTATTTGTTGTAAATTGTATTAGTTAGATATTCTGAGCTGAATATTTGGCTTAAAGTGATAAATGTATCAGTTGTAAGTTGTATCAATTGGGTGTTTTGACAAAAATCTCTATCTCAGTAGTGGTTTTTAACAAGTGATGAAATCTTAAAAGAATCACTTGAAAAGTGAGTTGTGACTTTTATGATAAATGTATTTATTATAAATTGTAGCAGTTGGGAGTTGTGGGCTGAATGTTTGGTGTGAAGTGATAAATGTATCAGTTGTAATTTGTATCAGTTAGGTGTTCTTGTAAAAATCTCTGTATCAGTTGTAATTTTTTGGCATTATGTTCTATTTTGATTTTTTATTGAATAGAGAAAGAGAGGTTATTTATTTTAAGGGATACTAAAAACATTTCAAATTATGATATATATATATATATATATAGAGAGAGAGAGAGAGAGAGAGAGAGAGGAGAGAAATATTGCTTGATTTAAGGGATGTTCAAAAATAGAATATTGAGAACATTTTCGTCAATTAGTTATTGCATGGGACTAAATCTATAAAAAAAAAATTATAAAATTAAAACTCTGTTATCAGTTAATAATAGAGTATTTGCTTAAATTTCTTCTTTTATTTTTTTTCTTACTATTATTGTTATATGCTTTTAACATTAGGCTTCTCAAAATAGTAAAAAGTAATTTGAGTCGAATATTTAAAAAATAAATAAAAATAAAAATTAATAAAACTTAAAAAAATAGTAATAATAAAAATAGATAGAGCTTTAGAAAAAGAAAGAAACACGACTTCTTCCTTTTATTATTAGTATAGAAGTATAGGTATATTATTACTTCGATATATATGGATACTTTTGTATTTTTATTCGGGATGAAATATGTATTGAAGTGTGCAAAAAAAAGTAAAATTTTATGCTTTTTAATTTCTTTAATAATCTATTTATCTTTTTAATCAAAAAACCAAAACAAAACCTTTGAATCTAAGTTTACCAATCATATTACACCTTCAACACAAACAAGAACTCTATCCATTGGAGCAAATATCAGAAAGATTTTAAGAGTTGGTTTGATAACTTAGTTTTAAGTCGATTTTTTTTTATCTTAAGTTACTTTAAGTTAAAAAGTAAAAAATTAATTTAATTGAAAAAATAGTGATTTTTAATCCACTAAAAAAGCTAAATTAACTCAATGTGAAATTTTATTGTTTCCTTTCAGTCTAAATGAGATGGATATGATTGTTTAGTTGAAATTAGTTTAATTTTATATGTAAAAAGGTAAAATAAAAATTTGTTATGAAAAAAGCCAAATAGGTTAAAAGCTAGAGACTAAAAAACCAAATTTTTTTACTTTTTAAAAATTAAATCAAAAGTCAAAAAATTGGCTTAAAGCTAACTTAAAGCCGATAGTCAAACAAAGGATAAATTATAGGGGTGTTAATTATAATTGAAATTATGAATTTATAAATTATAACTAAAAAATCATGTGATTATGACTTTAAGCAGTGTTATAAATAATTAGATTTTTTTTAATAATTTAGAATAAAAAGTTATAAATACATTTGTTTGATTTTTTCGAACTTTTTATTAAATTATAAACTAAAACCCATATTTTAAGTAGGAATTTCAAACAGGCCCAGTGGACCGAGTTCGAAGTAAACTGGATTTCGGACTGTTTCTCTTCCAGGCCCAATTATCCAGATCTCATTAGATCCTTAATATAACCGAAGCAAAATCAAATAAAAATGTAAATAAAGCCGGAGGGTGATGTGGTATTAATGATTAATTTTGTGTTTTAAATTTTAAAATTTTATAATTTTTGTTATATATATTTTTTATTAATTTTTGAATATTTAGAATTTATTTTTTGTGAACTATAAAACAAGATTCATATTGAATATAAAAATTTTAAAGTAAAAAGTATAAAATTTTTCACTTACACAAAAACGAGAAATTGCTTGGAAATGAGAATACACAATATTAAATCAATGATAAGAAATTACAAAAAAAAAATGAAACTTTTTGAGATGAGAACTTTTTCAACTACCATTTAAATGAGAAATCACTGAAAAATTTTCTTCTTTGTTGATAATAAAAATTGTGTACAGTGACAAAGAAACATGGCCTTTTTTCTTTATATATATATATAAGAAAAAACTGGGAATAGATTTATCTAAAATATTAATAACTTTTAAAAATAGAACATTATAGAATAATTAAAAAAAATTTTAAAAAACTTATCCCTGACAAGTTGTGAAAATATAACCCTTAACCAAATATCTCAAAATAAAAAACTGAGGTAATGCCTTAGTTTTTTACAAAACTGAGTCATGCCTCATTTTTTCTTTATTAATATTATAATACTAGTTATTACTGGAGTCTAATATCACTCAATTATTTAATTTTAATAATTTAATAGGGTAATAAAAGTAATATCAATTCTTAACAATTAATTAATTAGCTAATTTTAAAGCACCCAATTAAAAATATGATTTTTTAATATTGTTAACTTATAGAGGTAAGAAAATTCAAAAAAATAATAAAAGTAAAAGCTAAATTATTTTTTTATTAGATTTGTAAAAAAAATAATATCAATAAATATTTTTTTCCATTCTTTATACAGAAGAATATGAGAAAATGGAGAGAACGAAATGAAATGATAAGATTATCTTCTTCTCTCTTTTTTTTTTTTTGTTGGATCAACAAGCAACCAAGGAAACTAGAAGCAAATCTAAACTACAAACTCAACAGCCACTAGCGAGCGAAAAAGATAAATGAACATTTTACATCCATAACTTTGGCTTCCCCAACAATTTTGCGAGTCGTGACAAATCGTGAGCAACTGAGTTTTTATATCTTGAGATATGAGAGCAAATTGTCTCTTCCCAACCTTGAGTTGTGCTTGCACTCCCTCAATAATAACCCCAATGCTAGAAAACAAATCGTGAGCAACTGAGTTTTTATATCTTGAGATATGAGAACATACTATCTCTTCGAAACCTCGAGTTATGCTTGCACTCCCTCAATAATAACCCCAATGCTAGAAAAATTTTATGAGGTGGAGTTAACCACATTGACCATTCCAAGAGAGTCCCCTTTCTGTCACGCCCCAAACCCGAGGCACATGAGTCTTACGTGAACTCCTCATGACAATCCAATCTTATAAAACAAATTATGAAAAACCTTTTTATAAAATCCAATTTATGGTCAGAACCTCTTTTTTAAAAATATATTTGAATTTGAGTTATTTTTAAAAAAATATTACGCTCCAAACTTCACAAATATTCTAAGTATAAATTTTAAAAAATTCGGCAGAATTTTCTCTATTTTTTGGATAATCTCATTTTATAAAATAACATGTAAAAACGCAAATAATATAATATGTACTGTCTCAATTTGGATCTCAACAGCCAACCACAACTCAAAATTAAATAAAAAAATATCCATCTCGGTATCAATATAGTGACATTCACTCCAAAAAAATAAATAAGTTTTGAGTTCCATAAGTTTACATCATGCAACTTAGAAATTAAAGCACTTAGACTTGGATACATGATCTCTCATAACTTACAAGCTCATATAAATCCTTTATATATTACCTATTACAGCCAAATGTATAAATATCTTATATTCAATTTCAATCCATGTATACTCTCTCATCAAATGAATATACATACAGTCCCAATTAAATTCATACAAGAGATACCTCAGCTTTAAATTACATGATTTTAATAACCTCAAATAGAATATTCTCCGTTCCCGTTTGGATCATCTTGCTACTCGTTTACCCTTGGTAAGCGAGCCTGAATTGTCCGAATCTAGGCCTGACACTGAATTTGAACCTGCGTTTGCTATTCGATCGCCCTCTGTATCTCAGTAATTGTCCTCATTAGGGCTATCAAATTCACTTCATTCTCTGCCATCTCAGACGGTTCCACTGTTTGTTTAGATACTCTGTAAAGTCTTCTTGTTACTAATCTGGCCCAAACACGCATTAGATGTGGTTCTTTCGACTTAATAATCAGTAACCAAAACAAATCTGCGACTTGAAGAGGAGAGAAAAAGCAAGCATCAGAAACTTCTTGGGCAGATCCCTGATAACCGATGCCAAAACAACTGTCTATGACCAGAAAACCAATGAATGCTCCGATTGGGCCCAGACCAACAGAGAACCAAAAAGCACAACACCCGAAAATCTCGAAAGAAAAACTCGAAAACTAACCTAACACTATACAAATGATCACCGGGATAAAGGTTTAACTAAAGATTTTGTGAGAGAAACCGGACAGCATCCTGAGAGAAAAACGAATCTAAACTAAACGAAACCCTAAGCCAAACCCAGACAAGAGTCCGAGAAAGGAAGCAAGCTTAAACAAATCTGAAGATACTAAGCTGACATCCCGAGTAGAGCCCTTGGGAGAAAAAAAGCTATCTTAAGCTAAAAATGAGGGCCTCAGCTAAAATCAAAGCAAAACCTCGAAAAGAAAATCGAGATCCTGAAACAGACTAAGGTTACGACCAAAAGCCGGCAAGAACCCGAGAGGAAAACTATTCTAAAACGAACAAAGGCCGATAGAAAACCCGAGCCAGACCTCAGAAGAAGAACTATCCTAAGCCAAACAAACAAACAAAAGGTCTTAAACAAACACAAGAAAAACATACAATTAAACGAAAACACTTAATTATATCGGTTACGTACCTAATTGGAGGTTCTAAGCTACTATATGCAGAAAAGACCAATTTAGTCAACACTCTGGGTACCTTCTAAATAGAGCTAAGAATATATATTCTATGCTAGGTGTGGTGCAGGATATGGTCTCATGGTACGCAATAACTCTTTTGTCGCACCTAAAGGAGCGTATGGCTAGAAGGCTTGCCTGTCTCCTTGACATAGCCCTGAGACAGTAAATTGATCGGGGTATCGGGTCGACCAAGTTGTAGGCTGAGAACAATGCAAAATGTGTGCGAGAATGCAAATGAAAAAGTCAGATTAAGAACCAATGATATTTTTGAGTCTAGCTCTCTTATTTGATTTTGTAAACCAGTTCCTAGTAGAGTCGCCAGAATTTTGGGTTTGATTCAAAACAAAATAGAAAAAGCATGCAATTCGGCAATTGAAATTCAAATTCAAAACCCGACCTCTTCACAAGGGTAAAAAATGTGAGGAGAAAAATGTCAGGGTTTCAACAGAATACCTGAGATGCGACAATTCGGGCGTGTCCTAAAGTCATAGGGATCAATGCTTGTTTGTCCGATCCTTGAGAAGTGCTCAAATTCTAGTGCTTGGGAGAAGTAAGAACTTGTCGGGATGTAGATTAGGAATGCAGCAGAGTATCGATGTACTTGAATTGTACTTTGACATCATATCGATGTCAAAATTCCTCCTTGATAAGCAGCAGTATATCGACGTCAGTCAAAAGGTTCCCTCAAATCGTACCAACAGTATGTTTATATAGAACATGCCAACCAATAAGGTGCTGTCGTGTTAAAAGCTCAAACTAGGCTCAACGAGTTTGCGGTCGCCACCTTCGAAGGTTGCGACTGTGAAGATCAAGGTTGCGACCATAACAAAATTTAGGATTTTCAAGAGTTTCACATTGCGGTCGCGATAATCAACATAACGGTCGCACCGTTCAAAGGTTGCATGTGAATTACTTGAGCTAGTGAACAACTAGGTCGCAAGGTTTCAAGGTTGCGGCCTCAAGATTCGAAAAATGTGATCATGTGGTTTGATTTTACGGAGCACTAGATTTGAATTATTTCTTGGAGATTGTGCAGAGACATCATTTCGCTTGGTTTTTATTATCGGACTCACACGGATAAGCCTAAGTTTAGTGGGGTCGAATTGGAGTGTTTACATGCACCAATTTTTAAATTCAACACATGCAGGCAAACCTCTAAGAGAAATAGTATTTAAGAACTTTGGCTACAAATTATGAGAGTCATTCTCAACCTTATCAAAAGTATAGTACACTTTTGATTGGCTAAATTTTTTTTGAATAATTCTTTCATTAAGCGTGTTGAGACGCTCGTCTTCATTATTGAACACACACACACAAATAAAATAAAATAAATTTTTTTTATTATTGTTTAATTTGTAAGAAAGTTATTATAAAATTTATTTTTTAACTTTTCATAATACACAATTCTATACTCTATTTTGTAAAAAAATATGTTTTTTTAGAAAAAAATATTTTCGTGTAAATGAGAAAAATAAAGTAAAGAAAAAAGTAAAAAAAATTCACTACTTCTTTAATTTGTAAGAAAGTTATTATAAAATTTAGTTTTAATCTTTTCATGATACATAATTCTATATTTTTCACATAATCTGTTTTTGGAGAAAATATATTTTTTACAAAAATATATTATCATCAATTTATATTTTATTTCACATATTTTTGTAATAACTGAACCCATACACAAACAAAATAAAATAATTTATCTTTGTTGTCTACCTCTTTAGCTTGTAAAAACGTTACTATGAAGTTTAATTTTTAACATTTTTACAATACATAAATTTATATTTTATATAAAATATATTTAAAAAAAAATTATTATCGTGGATTTTATATTTTATTTTCACTTTTTTTGGTTATTTTTTTTGTAATAACTGGACGCATACATGAACACAACGTGGCTTACGTGGACGTACGGTTGACTAATGGTACACGTCAACCACATCGAATAATTGCTCAAAATATCGTTTTCGGTAAATATTTTTTCCTGTAAACAGAGAGAAAGACGTTAACTCTGCTCTCGTCATCTGATCATCGAACGGTATTTGACAGTTGCCAAGAAGCAACCTTTGTTGTTCACGATTGTTTTTCAACATAAACCCTAGATAGAGAATATATTGATCAAATTCGAAGAAAAGAGAACGAATAAGAGGAGCCAAGAAAACATGCTCGGTGATATAGAAGAGACCCCTACAAGGTACTCTTGGAATTTTCATTTTCGATTTCAGTCTTCTGACAATTTAATCGTTCGTATATGAATTTTCACTTCTAATCTTTCTATCAAATGATGTGCCTTTTCTTTTTCTTTCATTCTAATTCATTTGTTACATAAGGAATTTCACCAATTTGAATGTGAAATCTGTGAATAGCAATTAACCTGTTAATGGATTTAATCCTACTCATTACACTCTTAGGTTTGACTATGGAAACAATTGTGTGAAGAATTAAACTGATCATTCTTGCATTGCGCTTTACTGTTATGCCAACTGTAATTGTTTAATTGCACAAAGAAAACGTGTTCCAATGAATTTTGTGGCAATCAAATTAATTTGCTCTCTGTAGTGTTAATTATATAATGAATTTAATTTTTTTAAAACTAGTTATGAACTGCAAATACAAAGATTCCTATGGGCGTACCCTGTGTTTTACAGTTGAACCCAAGCCTCAAAAAAGGAGGAGGGTTGTATTAGGCAGCTGACAGCTAATGCAACACCTTGTCAAATCTGTTATGAACATCGATTTGTAAAATGCTAGTCTATTCCACTTAACTGATCTCATAGCCCTTGATTAAGCAGGATGGTGATGCAAAAACCATGTAGCAGACCACTAGTAGTTGCAAAAATTGAGTGGAGAATGAATAGTGACTATGTGCGTGTATTTATTCTTATAGCTAGGCTGCTTGGGAGGATTATCATATTGTTCTTTTCCATTCTTTGTATTCTTATTTAATGTTAATTGTTGATTGTTGATTTCTTTGTGTGGATTGTTGGTTTGTTAGGTATGAATTGTTAAGTATGGTGAAGAAGCACTCAAAGTTATTAGGGAAAACCATTGTAGACGAGGATGATGCTTCAGATATTGAAATGGATCCACGTTTTTGGCATGATGTCATGGATTTGTATTTCATTCGTGGAAGGGAGTCGAGGGGTCGCCAAGATGATGATCTCGTATTCTTTGTTAGGAAAATAGTACGCGCTTCTTTCTTTTTGGCACATAGACTCACAGAAAACATGACCTTCCAATTCAATTACGCATATTCTATATTTTGCATGATATTTTTTTGGTTATTCTTGTTTTTTCCCCCTCTCCTTATTTTTTTGGCAACAGCCCCCTTTGATTGAATCATGTTTTCCAGAGCTTGCATGGGTATGGTTTCAATGACAATGTGGAAGGCAACTCTCCTTACTTTGTACGCAGGTGGGCACCTAAGGTAAAAGCAGCATGAGTACCAATTAAAGATCACACCTGTAGGATGGAATGACTTTTGTGATGTATCTTAATTATTTGTAGGATATAGTAGTGTACATATTTTAACATTCTTCCTATTCTAATTAGCTGCAATATGACCCCCCTCCCCGTCGCTCCCTTTTGAGCCACAGGTTCAGTGGTTAAAACTTGGCCTATTAACCTTGAGGTTGTAGGTTCAAGCTTGAAAATCACTTTGTGTATTTAATGCCAAGCTAGGTCTGTACCCATTTTATACTCAGACCCTCATGACTGGAAGTTAAACCGGGCGTACTTATGATCCTCTCCTTCCTCCCTTTCATTTCTCCGTGGTGTCTGCCTGACACTAGTAGCATTTCTCAAAGTGGAAAAATGTCTTCTCAAAATAAGATGACAAGATATATTTTTCATAAATTGTTTCAAAGTAATTTTATGGATGCAACAATATTATTGAAGTTCTCTTTGAAAATGCATTGAAAAATATGATACACACAGCAGTGTTATCTTACATATCTTTCTGAAAGCACTTGGAGGAATGGGCAACTTGCCATAGAGAAAGTGCCATAGCAAAAATAAAAAATAAAAACTTTTTGAGGCTGCATATAGTACCGGGTTACTCAAGATTTCCATATCCATTGAGATTAATTTGCAAACTAACTTTTAAATCTAACCTGTTTCCCTTTTCAAATCTTCCTACCTTTGTAATGCTCAATATATTTCACCATCGTTAGAGTCACCAGTGGAAACCTCAAAAAAGATAGAAACTTGCAAATGCTGCACAATCTTGAAATTTGTTATTTTTTCAACTACATGGTTTTTCAACTATAAATTTATTTTTGGAGATGCTTTATGTGAATGGTTCCTGCACCTGAATTTGTACAGGAAATTATTTGATTTCTTGATTATCATCGACTTATAGGATATATATTCACAAAAGTAAGGTCAAAAAGTATTTTGAAGTAGTACCTATATGTAAGAATAAGGGTGATATTCAAAGTTGTACAAATGATGGGGGATATTAAGCTTATGAGCCATAATAAAAATCATAGGAAAGAGTTACCACACAGATTGAGACTTGCAATAACCATGTCGGATTGCTGATTTCAATTTCAGCTTTGGAGCTAAACAATGGAAGCAGTGCTTTTTCGAATATGCATTAAGTCCACAGGTGTTTTTCCATTAGTTATGGATATTTGACTAATTGATCATATACAAAATTAGGTACCATGATGTTTGCTATTCTTGATGATATTATATTACATTAGTGAATAAAACAAAAGCAAGGACAAATGTTAAAATACATATTGGAAGGCAATTTTTGTAAAAGCCAACGTACAAAATTGGGGGGGTGTATTCAAGGAAAAGAAATATGAAAAAGCAAACAAGTTTAATACCTTGGCTCGATTATCCATTTGGAGGGAGAGGTTGGTGATAATGTCACTTAGAGAATCAGGGTAGGAAGAACAAAGTGTTGGAGAGCTTAAGGCGTCTTTTGTGGTTGATATGTACTTATGATATTACAAGGAGATTCTAAAAGATAAAGATTGACATTGTCCACATGAACGATATTGCCAAAGATGAGGTTGGTCACAATTAACTTTGGTTGAGATAACTAAAAAGGATTATTATGTGAAAATAAAAGAAGACATGCCAACTTGTGGTTTCATTGAAACTATGGACCTTGATCAAGTGGAGTGGCTAAACAGGCTTCATGTATCTAACCCTAAGTAGTTGGGTCAAGGCTTTGTTGAGTTTGGTTTTGTATTATCACTGTGAGATAAGCAAAAAGAATCTCATCCAATTGATCCTCTTTTTTATCTTATTTTTTATTTTGTTACTTTTAGCGTCTTGTGTTGAATAGAATTACTATGCTTATTGTTAATAAGGAAACTTAACTTTGCTCACATACCTTAGTCACGACTACTTATTTGATGCGACTACTTAATCACTATAGATTCAAATTTTCACGTTTTAACATCCATCAATCGAAGAGAAGTTAATTTATGGTGCGAACAACACTCAATACAGAATTACATGAATAATAGATGAGAGTTGGGTTTTTGTTTGTTTGGAGATTGATATTTACTTCTAACAACTGCCTGCAAATTTGTTTGCTTGGAGATTGATATTTACTTCTAACAACTGCCTGCAAACAAAAATTAAAACTACTTTGATCTCCTACTTTATGAATGCACATTTTAAATTTGCCTATGCTCAACTAAAATCTTAATACGAACAAGAATTTTGTGAACTTGTGTACTTTATATCAATGTATATAGATCATAGATTCTATCTAGCAATCTTCTTGTTATCCACTATTTTGGATGTTAATTAGAAATTTGACTTTTCAAGTTCCAAGGGAATTCAATTGTAGCTAATCTCCCTCTCTCTCTCTCTCACTCAATCCTTTTGGTTTCCTTTCCGCTCTCTCTCCCTCTCTCCCTCTCTCCCTCTCTCATGTTGTGTTATATTCTACTAGTCCCATACTTAATAATGTTGGATTGGCTTCTTAAACAATCTCTGTACTTTGTAGAATTATATGATGTCAGCTCTCTCTCACTCGCCTAGTTCCTCAAACATTATATAGTCTCTAAGTTCTTGGATGCAATAGTTTTGCATTTGCACTTTTTGTTTTATGTTTCCAAAGTTATCGTTAAAACGATACTTGGTTAGTTGTTGAATGTACATCAATGTGGAAATATAAGATTTTACAGACCCTTGCGTATTGTTTATATTGCTTGCTTTGACCTTGGATGTTTAGTTAGCAAAAATAAAAAAAGGTTAAAATCGAATTAGATTTTTGCCACTCCAAAAAAATAATAAAATAAGGAAACTCTATTGACATTTAACCCTGAAAAGTTTAGTCTTCCTTAAATATCTGTGATGAAATTGCAAAATTTCTATAAATTTCCTTAATTGAGTATTCATTTAAGATCATGACCTTAAATTCTTGTCTACCAGTTGGATGATTTGGTTGATAAGAATTCAGTAGACGTGGATTGGAGGCGCTCGTTTTACTTGAACTTAATTGCTCATACTTCGTTCAGTGTAACAGTGGCAATTTGCAGGTAGTCTCCTTTTTCTTTTTAGTTGTATTTTGTGTTTGTTCTTTGATTACAAACACTATTAGATTGCTAATTACCAACTCATTTAAAAGTTTAAGCTGTTAGAGAGAAAGATTACTTCATTATTTATATCCTCAACACGCCATCTCACGTGTTGCTTGGCCCTCCTCCATAAGTTGACCAAACATGTGCAAATATTTTTTAATTATCTGGCGAACGGTGAGATTTGAACACAAGATTTATTGCTTGTTCTGATACAATCAACTCATCTAAAAGGTTAAGTTGTTAGAGAGAAGCATAATTTTATTTTTTATATCCTCAACAAACACATTCAGTGGAATAGTGGCAATTTGCAGATAGTTTCCTTTTTTTCTTTTTAGTTGTGTTTTGTAGTTGTCCTTTAAATACAAACACCTTTTTCTTTCAATGTGTGTACCATTTGTTTTAGATTCATTCTTTAAGGGATTTCACTATGTCCACGCCTGTGTTCTTTGCTCATTTTTTATGACAATGATTTGGACTTTCCAATGTTCATCCCATCTAAAGATACAACCAAGTATTTCCACGTTTTTTGTGAAGTAAGGATCTTCTTGTTTACGCTTATTACTGGTCATGTTTTCCATATGATCAGTTGGCATGATATCAACTTCTATTATTCATCAAATGATTGGTTCTCTTCCAGTATTTTTGTATTATAAACTGCATGATGAGATCAGTGCACAAGCCTTCTTTTATGTGTTAAAGCATCCAACTCAAAATCCCTTGGTATTGAGTGGAGAGGCCCACAATAGTCATAGACTAGTTTATGAGATGCTATTGTACGATGCGGGTCAAACTCCAACACCCCACATGCAACTCCCATTCGCACGTGGAGAGAGAAACAAAAGAAGCAGATGACATGACCAGAAACATGGCAACGTGCATCTATAGATGTGGATGTATTTGCAATGCTCAGGAATATTGCAAAGAATGGATTGAATGAAACTTGGGATTCTGCTGGTAGTTCGTTTTGAATTATTTCCTGAGAAATATGTTCCACACGAAATGGAAGAGACAGGTGTATTAAATGTTGGAAATCTTTTAAAATGGATAGAATTTGTTGTGACGTTCCTTCCGTGTTGATTGAGTTATAAGAATCTTTGTCACCTAAAAGCTCACGTTTAATCCAATGGTGTTTTTAGTAGACGAGAAGGATGCTGAATCATAAACATTCAGGACCATGTGAAAGGGGAATACAGATGTTGATACTCTTTCCAAATGAACACTGATAAGAGGCTGTTTGATATATTATTGATACTTGCTTCATACCTGGTGTCTTGGATGCTAATTTCTGTTTAAATAATTTCGCATCATCCGAATGATCATGGAACATATTTACTCGTTGCCATATATACATTTTGTCTGGCGTGTAACAGAACTTTTGTTTTGTGTTCAGTCACCAGGTCCTTAGGGATCACCAGATTGGCCTAGACACGCCATTGTCTTCTATTTACAAGGTATCGGCAATCTAATTTTATGCTTAAAAGGTGTCCAAAATTACCTTATGTGATGTGTGTGCCTCCGTGTTGACCATCTCATATCTAGTGTGTGAGAATTTATTGAATTTGTTGAAACAAACTTGGGGGTGAAGAAGCTCAAATCTATTATGGTGCTCAATATGCAAGCTACAACTTGCATGATGATACATGAAACATTCATCTTCTACAACTGATTGCATTTTTTTTGATATGTAAGTTAGGTAGTCTCAAACTTGAGCCCCTTTATTGGGAAATGTGACCTAAGCTGCTGGGGAATCCTTTAGGGGATAACTGATCACAAGTTATTGAAGGGGGGTAGGGAAGTGGGAAATATAAATTGTGGCTTGAGTGGGGAAATGTTCTAAAATCTTTGATATTTTTGTTATGACATTGTTTTACTTGAAATTTCATCGATACTTTCTCTCCAAGTTTTTGTTAGTGTCAAAAAAGGGATTTGCAACTATGCACTCCTGATTGGCTCTGTTTGTGGCCTCTCCAATCTTAATGGCCTGGGGGCCATCCTCAAAGCCCTATGAAATGAGCATTCGTACTCTATCAGCTAGCACAGATTTCAAAAGGTGTACATTATTGATAAGAGGGCCTAGACTAAAGGGATCATATTTGAGTTAAAAACTGGGGAAGAATCTGTCATAGTAGTTGTTTTAGTTTTCTTTGTAATTACTCCATTTTGGGAGTCGGAAGAAGTTTGTCGTGATTCACTCATAATATACAATGTGCAGGCCTCTTTTCTGTGGTTAGTACAGATTTACTATCCTTCTTATGAAATAAGAACACGTTACTGCTACATAGAATAATAATCCATTTAAAGGGGTTTTTTTCCCGTATGCCAAACCTAATAATAGCTCAAACATATGTCGCAAAAATCTAAACACGGTAATAAGTTTAGATTTGTAACAACATTTGTTTGATCTTATTCTCTGCGTGGATTACTGCAAACTTTTGACATTTTACAGACAAAATCTTTTCAAGGGAACGAGCCTGTATATTATAGCTGCATAGATGCTGAATTTTTTTTTTAATTTTTTTTTTATTTTAGATCTTTTGTAAAACCCTTGAAGCTGGTCAATTAGGCCAATACAATAAGATTTTTGGCAATTCTCAAAATCTTATTGTCTTTCAAAAAGAGTGAAATGTGCAACTTTGTTGAGGCGGTTGAAATGCTCATAAATCAAAGATGGTCAAGCAAGCATGCTAATCTATACCACACCGAAAGTTTATCACTTTGAAAGACTTCATATGTTGATATTTTTAATTGCACTTGTAGGTGTGACAAAGCATTTTAAGGTGTAATACTTATTACACGGCAGGAGTTGTTGCATTATATATGCATTATCTTTGAGACACTATTAATTTATAAATAATACATAAGCTGGGGACTATGCATACCCATTAAAATTGTATGCCAGGTGTAGCAAATCTCTTAAGTGGAGTGGGTTGTTATAGGTGGTATCAGAGCATGAACCTTGCAGAGGTGGTGTCTGTCCTGCCTAGGGTTGAGCTTGTGCATGGATGCAAGTTCCACCAGAGGCTGTGCTTTTGTGTTGATCCCGCAAGGGAACGGTCTTATGCATAGGTCCTGGTTCCCACAAGGAGATGTGCTTGCATGGGTCCCACTAGGGGAGTGCTTTAGTAGGTTTAACCTTGGACCAATTGTTTGGGTTTCACAGTGGATGTGGTTGTGTAGGTCCTACATAAGATGTGTTTAATGAACTTAAACTAGTTTCACATGAGGAACTGTTGCCTTTAAACGAGGTGGATTATAATGCCTTAGAAGCCGGTCAAGTATTGCCCTAAATTGCCAAAATTATCTGTTATGGTTGTATATTAAAAATTATGATTTTTGGTTTTAGTATTTAATTTTATTTTTTTAAATAAAATTAGTTTTTTCACTTTATGAGAATCTTAATGAGCAATGTATGCATTTTATTATTCATTATTGTGGTTCATGGATGTCTTTTATCTTACATAGTATTTAATCTCGTATTTGTGTAACAAGCTGGACATGGTTGATATATATGCTCCAGCTTGAAGGGGGTGTTAGTAGTAGCTTATTATTCTTATTATTGCTATTATTAGTGGTAGCTTATTATAGTTATAATTATGTGTGTGCAGGTGTATGGATGTAATGGTGTTCCTCTGTATTTAATATCAATAAGAGTGCTCGCCTATCGGTTTGGTATGGCTTCCTATTATTTTACTTCTTCTAACATGGTATAAGAGCCACCATAAAATCCTAGCCTCTCAGCCACCAAACCCTAGCCTCCTCCACTGTTGCCAACAGCTTACACCATCTCGAAACCCTAGCCATCATCCCGAAACCCTAGCTTCCACCATCTTGAAACCCTAGCCACCTTCTCGCGACCCTATCTCTGTCGCACAACCACCAGCGACCTAAACCCAACACCAAAACCACTGAAACACCATTGACAACCAACGAAAGCCCACCGACGACCACCATCGCCCTTCGTTGATGGTGTTTCAGTGGTTTTGGTGTTGGATTTAGGTCGTCGGTGGTTGTGCGACAGAGAGGGTCGCGGGAAGGCAGCTAGGGTTTTGGGATGGTGGAAGCTAGGGTTTTAGGATGTGGTGGCTAGGGTTTTAGCATGGTGGAAGCTGTTGGCAATAGTGGAGGAGGCTAGGATTTTGTGGCTGAGGAGAGGCTAGGGTTTTGTGGTGGCTCTGATACCATGTTGGAAGAAGTAAAATAATAGGAAATCGTACCAAACCAATAGACGAGCACTCTTATTTATATTAAATACAGATGAACACCGTTACATCCATATACCCACACGTACATAATTATAACTATAATAAGTTACCACTAATAATAACAATAATAAGAATAATAAGCTATTTCTAACACCCCCTCAAGTTGGAGTATATATATCAACCATGTCCAGCTTGTTACACAAATACGAGACATGTGGACCCGGTAATACTTTGATAAAAATATCTGCCACTTGTTCACCTGTAGGAATATACCAAAATGTGACAACTCCCTTCTGATATTTGTCACGAACAAAATGACAGTCAATCTCAATATGTTTCGTCCTCATGAAATACTGAATTTGTAGCAATATGAATAGCAAATGTATTATCAATCTAGAGTTTGGCAGAACCACTAAGAGGGAAGTGTAATTCTGTCAAAAGTTGCTAAAGCCACATAATCTCTGTAGTTGCTAATGCCATAGCTCGATATTTCGCCTCCGCACTAAACCTGGATTCAACATTATGCTTTTTGCTCTTCTAGGAAACTAATTTGCCACCAACAAAGACAGAATAACCAGATGTGGATCTCCGGTCAAATGTGCATCCAGCCCAATCAACATCCGAGTATCCTTCCATTCTCATATGTCTATGATCAGAAAACTAGATGCTCTTACCCGGATTTTTGTGCAGGTACCGAAGAATACGTAACATCGCTTGCCAATAGGGAACACGGGGATCAGATAAAAACTGACTTACTACACTCACTGGATAAGCAATGTTTAGACGAGTCATTGTAGTGAGATAATTAGGCTGGCCCACTGTTCGTTGATATTGCTCAGGATCAGGAAGAATCGCTCCTTTCGGCTCGAGCTTAACAGTAGAATCCATAGGGGAATCCACTCCTTTAGCATTCATATATCCTGCTCGCGCCAGAATGTTAAACATACTTCCTCTGAGAAATGAACACCCCTTTCGTATTCTTAGTTACTTCAATGCCAAGAAAATATTGTAGTTCACCAAGATCTTTCATTTGAAACTTGGTTATCGTGAATGATTTAAGTGCAACAATCCCTCCACTATCACTACCAGTAATAACAATGTCATCCACATATACGACGAGTAATATGCAACCAGTGGAAGTATAGCGAAAGAATACCGTGTGATCCTTTGTAGACTGCCGAAGGCCAAACTCCTGTACAACTGAGCTGAAACAGCCAAACCAGGCTCTAGGAGACTGCTTCAGACCATACAATGAGCGCCTCAAACAACATACCTGATTAGGGGACCCCCCTGAACAACAAAACGGGCGGTTGCTCCATATAAACCTCTTTCTCCAAATCACCATAAAGAAAGGCATTTTTCACATCGAGTTGAAACAAATGCCACTGATGTGATGTAGCCAAAGACAAGAACAACTGAACTGAGGCCATCTTGGTAACGGGAGAGAAAGTATCAAAGTAGTCAAGTCCATATGTTTGAGCATAGTCCTTGGCCATTAAACGAGCTTTCAAACGCTCAAGAGTGCTATCAGAATGAAGTTTGACAGTATATACCCACTTACAACCAATAGCTGTTTTACCAAGAGGAAGACTCACTAGGTCCCACCTATGATTAGTCTCAAGGGAATTCATCTCCTCAAACATAGTCTTGCGCCAACCTGAATGAGAAAGAGCATCTACAATAGAGCAAGGCAATGTATGTTAATCAAGTGTAGTAATGCCCTGCTAGATAGTGGCGGGCAAACCATGATAAGATGTAGTATAAACGGGGTTATCTCGACAACTACGATAAGACTTTCGTAAAGTAATGAATCTCTTACCTGATCAGGAACCGAATCTAGTTGAGAAGATACTGACTCAATTAGAGGAGAGGTGGTAGGGCCTGGTGAAGACGATGATTTTGAGGATGATGATATCACAGGTGAAGCCGGGGCAACAGGAGAAGGCTCCTCGGTAATATCAACCGGAGAACTGGAGCCGGGAGAAGGTGCCACTGGTAACTCAGTGGAGGGAAGGATACATCAGAAACTGCGCTAAATCGTTATCAACAGTGGAGGAAGGTGTAGTAGCTTGGCCAGTAAAATGAATCAGATTCAACAAAAACCACGTCTCGGGAAATTATAAACCGTCGCAACTCTGGACTGTAACAACGATATCCTTTCTGTGTCTTCGGATATCCCTTGAAAGCACACTTGAGTGCACGAGCATCTAGCTTGATCACATATTGCCAAGTATTTCTCACATAGCAAACACACCCAAAAATCTTGAGTGGCAATGAAAAGGGAATCTACTGAGAACGTAAAACTGACAAGGGTGTAGCACCATGTAGAACAGAGGATGGAAATCTATTAATAAGATAGCATGCTGTCAATACCGCTTCACCTTAGAAGACTTTAGGAACTTTCATCTGGAACATTAGAACACGTGCAGTTTCCAAGAGATGTCTGTCCTTCCTCTCACCCACTCCATTCTGCTGTGGTGTGTCGGGGCATGACGTCTAGTGAATAATTCTTTGTGTACGCAGGTATGTACCCAACACTTCACGAGTGTACTCACTCCCATTATCACTACGTAGGATCTGAATAATTTTGCCAAATTGGGTTTGGATTTCATTACAAAATGTAGTGAAAACATTAGATAATTCAGACCGCTTTTTCATAAGAAAAAGATAAGTAATTCGGGAATAATTATCAACAAAAGTTATGAAGTACTGAAATCCAAACAAAGAGGTAACAGGACACGGACCCTAAATATCTGAATGAACTAAAGAGAAATGACTCATTGTCCTATTATTATTCCTGAACACATATGGCACACGCAAGTGCTTAGCAAACCGACATGACTCACACTCTAATTATGTAATCTTACTCAAACTGGGACAAAGTTTTTTCAGGCTGGGCAATGAAGGATGGCCTAACCGACAGTATATATCCAAAGTCTGAGACAATCTCCCTGAGCATGCACCATCCACAGTCTCATCCATCACATACATGCCACCAGCCACCTGTTCTCTACTGATAGTATTCCTCGAAACTAGATCCTGAAAAATACAATGAGTAGGAAAAAAATGTTACGGAGCAGTTCAAATTTTTTGTTATCCGACTCAGATGATAAATTAAACGGATTAGCAGGAGTATGTAAAACATCAAAAAGAGTAAGTAATGGAGATAAAGCAGCTACTCCCTGTCCCTTTACCTCCAAAGTTCTACTATTGGCAACAATAACCCCACTGTGTCCAGGGGTCAATTGATAAGACAAAAAAGTATCTGTGAAGTGGGTCATATATGCGAATGCACCTGAGTCGATCACCCATGATCTGGGAGTGGCCATACACGCAGTGAGGTTCCCTGTAACTGTGGCTGAGAGAGCATCGGCTGTGTTTCCAATCCTCATTTGAATGAACTGGTCATATTCCTCCTGAGTCATATATATAGTCTTCCTCTTAGAAGAAGATGATGGAGTATCATAAATGGCTACTGCATTAGCCACAGATAAAGAAGGGCGCTTGTGCAGCTTCCAACACGATATCTGCAAATGTCTTTGCTCTCCACAATAGTAGCAAGATCGGGTGTCACATCCACTTCTACCTCTACCTCGTCCTCCATCATGGCCTCTACCTCCGCCTCCGCCTCCATCACCATGACTCCCATCTCGACCTTGCCTCGAAATCCTCCTCGACCTCCTCCACGAGATACACTCAGGGCTGTATGATCACCCTGATCAGTAGCGGTAATACGAGGCTCTTCGCGACTAACTGCTCTACTCATCGTCCTGAAGACCTCAGATAAAGAAGGAATATTAGACCTAACCAAAATTTGGGATTATGCTGAGTTAAGTTACTGGTTCACTCCAACTAGAAAACAAACGACCAAGAACTGCATCTTCTGCTTTCTGAAGACTTTATATCGATTGGTAAACGGTACCAACCGATCATACTCATCTGCTAATACCTTGAACTCCGTAAAATATTTTGAGAAATGGCGCTCTCCTTGCTGTACTCTGAAGATACCCCACATCACATCATATAGTTTAGATAAATCATTAGTCGATGCAAATGTCTCCTCGAGTATGGTCCACACCTCACGAACAGTTGTGGCATTGGCCACCAACGCCTCAACAGAAGACTTTATTGAATTCAACATTTTACTGAGTAATCGTGCATTATCACGCTTCCATCTTTTGTACTCGTCAGTTTCCTTCTAAGGAGGATTTTTGAACAAATGATCCTCTTTTTTTATACCTTCAATTGCCAATAATACCTTTTTTTTTCATAACACATAAGTTTGTGGTCCAGTTAGTTTCGAATCCACTAGTCATGTGGATGACGAAAATATATCCGTGATTCCATGTCTATCAGTCTCTTGTTTATCCATATTCGTTTGAGAGTCAACAACTCTAGTAGAACTCTCGATCGACATCACAGGCTAGCAATCTCAAGGAACCACGACTAATCACATCAACACGTAATAGAACCCAATCACAGCTCTAATCAATCATAAATGGACCACATAACATACCTTTAAACTGTTCCCATAAACTTAAACAAACTGTGGTAGCCCTGAAACCCTTAAAACACCAGTGGGATTCTCCTTTAGTGCGACCAGACCAGTAGAAGGTGAACCAAAGAGGCGGGAGAGCCTTACACTAATCGGGTGACTGAGAGAAGATCACCTAGAGGAGCCTTGCACTGATAGATGGCTAGGATTGCAGCTAAGGGAGGCAAATAGAGGGTCGGCGAGAGAGACAGAAGGTCGGCCAAGGTATTGTGTGGGTCGGCGAGTGCTGTGGAAGGGTCTACGAGGGTTGACGAAGGGCGACGGTGGTCGGCGGTTGTGCTTCGTTGTTCGTCGGTGGCTATGAAAGGGTCGACGAGGGTCGACGAAGGGCAATGGTGGTCGTCAGTGGTGTTTCGGTGGGGTTTCGTTGGTTGCCGATGGTGTTTTAGTGGTTTTGGTGTTGGGTTTAGGTCGTCGGTGATTGTGCAACAGAGAGAGGGTCGCAAGAAGGTGGCTAGGGTTTCGGGATGGTGGAAGCTAGGGTTTTGGGATGGTGGAAGCTGTTGGCAACAGTGGAGGAGGCTAGGATTTGGTGGCTGAAAGGCTAGGGTTTCATGGTGGCTCTGATACTATGTTAGAAGAAGTAAAATAATAGAAAGCCGTACCAAACCGATAGGCGAGTACTTTTATTTATATTAAACACAGAGAAACACTATTACATCCATACACCCCCACACATAATTATAACTATAATAAGTTACCACTAATAATAACAATAATAAGAAAAATAAGCTACTACTAACATGTAGAGTTTGGCATACACATAGAAGACCTGATTAAAGGTTTTTATAAAATTTAAGTTTTTGGTTCACAGTCTTATATGGAATTGAACACACCATCGATACGAATGTAGTACAATGTTTTAGTAGATCTGGTTTGATTACGAGGAACGGTAATTGTTTCGACAATTGTTCCTATTCATTGTGCTAATACACTTTGTGTATTGAACATGACCAAGTTAGGGTAATTAATTTTATACTGATTTTATAAATTAATTAACACCCTATGGTTATTATGAGTGCTTATACTCTTAATCTCGAAATAATTATTATCCACGTATATTTAATATTCGTTATTTTAATTCATTAGATGGTGCGATTTTTTACGGGTCTATAATCTCGGTGAGTTGGATAACGATATTAATTATATGGTGGATATTAAATTTTAACGGAATCTATATTTCAAAATATCGGAATTGATGATACCTCCTTAAGGAAACTTATAAGTTTTGATTGAGCCAAACCCTGCCGGTAGATTTTGTAATTCGGCAGTCAAATAAGTTAAGTGAAAGGTCTTAAAGAATTTTCAAAGAAGTCGATTAAATATAACTGCCAGTAATTTAATTTAATTAGCGGGTATTTGTAATCTTAGTGTGGGGAGAATAGATAATTATTTAATAACAAGAGCTCAAATACTCCGGTTTTGAGAATAAGGTTGGGAGTGCAATTATAATTCTTTAGTAAAATGAATTATAATTTATATTTTTATGAAATTACTTTTGGGTTGAGGTAGGATTTCATAATTACATTAAGAGTTCACGTCTTATTTACTCCACAGGTCCTTGCTGTAACTTATTTATATGCGGTTATAAAATCTTGTCGCCAGTTAATCAATATCAGTTTTAGGGTTTTTACATCTTGTGAATCCAAAGAATATGTGACTAGACAGGTTTTAAAGATCACGATAGACTAAAGTCCACACTTTATTCGTGTTCTAACATTCGGGAATACAGCAGAAGACTTGTGTTGGAGATTTGACTAGAAGTAAAAAATTGCGGTGGATTGTTGACTAAAATTATTGCAGCAACCGAAATTATCCAACTAGAATTCGAAAGGTAATCCTAAAACTAACTTTGGAGGTATTATCGGGTTTTATATTTGATTGTTCGATATCAAGAATTTTAATCTGGAGCTAGTTTCGGCGTTTGCCCGCCCGGATTGTTTTTGACTAAAATCATAAATATAATCTTAGGACCTTGGTAGTTTGCCCTAACAATTGGTATCAGAGCCATTTTTGATTATGTATGATTGAATCATCATTTTGGGTAGATTTGGATTGTGCTAATTTTGTTTTGTGGGTAATTTAATCTCGGTTTTTAATGGTTAATATGTTTGCATGTTTAATTGCATAAAGTTTATTGATTATTAAATGTTTTTTTTAACAATGAGTGTTGATTGTAGTAGATTGATTGTGAACTCATCGGAAGTATAGGATCAATGTAAAAATAATTGTTTTTCGATTTCTAATTCTTATATTTTGATTTTATGTAATCGAAGAATGAAGAACAAGATGAACAAATCGAAGAAAAAGGGCTTCTTAAAGCCCACAAGATCCAGTTATTTTTCGGTTGCTGGTTATTGCGTGGGTCAAGTGATGATTATTTTTTTTTGATCATCTGATGATTTTGGTATGCAATCAAGAATGGGCCACATGTAAATACTCATTCATGTATTATGGCATTACTCCTAAAAGCTTCCAGAAGAGAATTAGATCATGAAGAAACAAAGCAAGGATAAATCCAAACGGCAAAGCATAAGCTACTTGATGCAGCATGCGGTGGGGATGAGAATGGTGGATAGGTAGCGTATAAGGGTCGAAACTCTAACTCAAGGCTTTCGTCTTAAAATTCAACTATTTTATTAATTCAACTCTATTAATACATAAAAAGAGCTTCTTATTTATAGGCTTAAAACTCTAATGGGCCTAATCTAAAAAAGAAATTAAGATACTAAAAAATTAAAATAAAAATCTCAATAATATAATTAAGAATCCTAATGAAAAGGAAATAAACCAAAGCCTTATTTAAAAGATATTTAGAATCTTAAACTAAAAAAAATCTTAATTAATAAAATAAAATAAAATATTAAATAATTAAAATCTAATTGTAAATATTTCTTTGAATTTTGCATCATTCGCCTCCACTGGAAAAAAGAACTCGACCTCGAGTTCGTCCTGAAATACTGAACGCGTCTATGCCAAATAATCAAATATTTTGAATAGATGAACGGCATACGTTTTGTCTCATTCCATCTATTCTTGATCTTGAGACGGTGGACAAGGGTTAAAAATCGGATTTGATAACCTAATCAAAGGCTTCAATAGTAATAAAATCAATGTGTTCTGCCTTGATGAAGTTTTCCATTGGTGGACAATCAATAGAAGTGTACAAGTGAAGTGCATCCTTATGTTCAAAAGAATATTCATTGGATGAACTATTGTTCATCATAGAGGTTGCTAGCTCTTCAATGGCCAGAGGAGGAAGAGAAGCATCAATCTTGTCTGGGTCTAGAAAAGGACAAGGTTGCTGAGTAGGCATCGAAATAGGAAACTGTTGAGTTAACACCCAATCTTTTGGAATTGCAGGCTTTAACAAAATAATTTTATTATTATATATGAAGCTAAAAATGTTATCTTCCATATTATAAGTGGTACAAAAATCAATAATCCATAGAAGATCAAGTAGCATATGCATAATGATAATGGGAGGTACGTTCACCAAATCTCATCAAAATAGTTACCCTTCTAAATAGGAACCAAACACCTTTGGGATACTAAAATATGAGTGTTATTATCCCAAAATAAATGGTAGAGCTGCGGGTGTGGTTAAGGTAGTATTTTCATATTTAGAACACCTAATGCAGACACCACATTCATTGCATATCTTCCATCAATAACAATTCTACAAACTCTATTGGCACATTTGAGAAATATATGAAAATTATTTGTGCGTGGCCACAACATCAAGAGTTTGCACAAGGTAAAGGCCAAAATATGTAAGGAAAGTTTTTTTTTCTTTTTTCTTTTTAAATTGGGCTTTTTTTTGTTGGGTTAAAAAAATGGGCTTTTAGTCAAAGATCCAAAAAAATAAATTTTAACGCGTAAGGTTCATCAATAAAATTTTTAACGCGTAAAGTCCAATCGCCTACAACACAGATAAATTTAACACAAATAGATAAATTTATATGTAATGCATACAGATAAATTTATCTATCGTTCTTTTCTAGTATTGACAAATGTTAGACAAATAAATTTATCTGTTAAGTCAAATAAGTACATGTAACAGATAAATTTATCTGTTTCGTGAAACAAGCACAATTTTCTAAACAGAGAAATTTATCTGTTCTTTTTTAGCATTAATAAATGCTAGATAGATAAATTTATTTGTTTAGTGAAACAAGCATAATTTGATAGATAAATTTATCTGTATGCTTATTTATACAAGACAGATAAATTTATCTGTGTGCTTTATACGTATTTTGAAAAGGCACGGTGTTCTTTATACAGATGAATTTATCTGTCTTCTTATTTATGCAAGATAGATAAATTTATCTGCGTACTTTATACGAGTTTTAAAAAGGCATAGTATTTTTCATATAGATAAATTTATCTGTATACTTATTTATGCAAGATAGATAAATTTATCTGTATGTTTTGAAAAATGTACATATAAATTTATCTGTTCAAGGGTCCAATTGGAACTCGCGCGTTAAAATTAAACCTCGTGCGTTAAAATTTTTAATGATGGATAAAAAACAAAACCGACGCTACTTTAAGGACCTATGACTAATTTTCTGTTAAAAAAAAAGGTGAATGGCTGTTTGGGTTTGGGTGGCTCTGCTGGGTTGTGAAAGGCTGGGCCGGCCTAATGGGTTGGGGTTAAAACAAAGATTACATGGCTGATTTTTAAAAGGAATAGTTAGTGGGCTTAGGGTTTAAAACGGTAATGGGCTGTTGTAAAAAAAAAGGTTCATGAGTTGGGTTTAAATAAACAAGATTAGTGGGCTTAAAATTTAGGAAGTTGGGTGGGCTGGATCTTTATTTTATTTGGGCTGGACAAAGGGTGGGGCTTGGGTTTTAAGTTATGAGTTGTGGCGAAAGAGGGAAAGGGTGGACTGGGTCAAAAAAATGTGGGTCGGGTATGAAAGAACTGGGTCGGGGCTTGCGGTACCCTTCTTCCTCGCATGTGATGAGCAAAAGGGTACTAGGGTTTTGGTGTCTTGTAGCACATGGGGAGGTCGATGAGGGAGGGAGAGGTCGACAAGGAAGACGACAACACGAGGTGTCGGGAGTTTCGTCAACTGGTGGTGATGGCGGCGACTTTAGCGACTTCGGTGGCAATTGTGGCGACTTCAGCGGCTGGTGGAGACGCTGACTGTGGCTACTGTAGATGTCGACTGTGGTGTTTACGGCGTGAGAGGAGGGCGGCGCCGGTTATGGCATCGACAGTGCGAGGGGGGGACCACCGTCAATGGTCGCAACAGGAGATGCCGACTATGGCGTCGACAGTTCGAGGGGAGGGCGTCGACAGTTCGAGGGGAGGGCGTCGCAGCGCTCGAAGGGGAGAGGAAAGGGGGCGGCTAGCCCTCACACAAAGGTGGCAACCTTGGCGGTTGTCGATGGTTGTTGACGGCATCGTTGGCGATGTAGCTGAGAGAAGAACGGCGGTAGAAACTTCTTTGGTTACAGAAAGGAGTCAAAGAAGGAGAAGAGGATAAGGAATTTTGTGCCTAAACTCTGATATCAATTGATGCAGCACGTGATGGGGATGTGGATGGCGGATAAGTAACTTACAAGGGTCGAAACCCTAACTCAAGGCTTTCGCCTTAAAACTCAATTTTTTTATTAATTCAACTCTACCAATACATAAAAGGAGTCTCTTATTTATAAGTTTAAAATCTTAATCTAAAAAGGATATTAGATCTTAAGGAATTAAAATAAAAATCTCAATAATATAATTTAGAATCCTAATGAAAAGGAAATAAATTAAAATCTTATTTAAAAGATATCTGAAATCTTAAATTGAATAAAATCTTAATTAATAAAATAAAATAAAATATTAAATAATTAAAATCTAATTGTAAATATTCTTTTGAATTCCGCATTACTACCGCCACGTGAATCATGGAATGCACTTTGTGAATCATTTATCCTAAAGGTCAACTTGGAATGCACTGAGATAATAAACATTTAAAGCCAATCACAGCAAGCAGGTTTGGCCAATAGGCGCGCAGCGTGCAGTGGGTAGCGCGACGGCAATGGGCTGACGCGATGATGACGGGATGTCCGGTAGCGGCGGCGGTGGCTATTCGGTGGTAGGCCGCGACGTCAACAGTGTTTTAGTAGGACTGTGATTTGCAGTTGCTGAGTCGTGCAAAAATTCTGATTGGCTACAGTGTTCTGACAGGAATAGAAAATTAGAATATTGATTCTGACAAGATTACAGGTTTTCTAGATGAACAGAAACTCTTTGATTAAAGAGTTTTAAATCGATCATAAAAGTCGGGATTTAATGCATTTGTTTATGGGTAAATTACACCTACCTCTTCTGAGATTTCTAATAAAAACAAAATCACCTCCTATACTCTCTGAAATAGCACTGACCTCCCTTGTCAGTAGAAAAAATAAATTTCGTTATTTTTTTTTGTTAAAAAACATAAATATCCTTATATTCTAAACAAGCGTTTTTGTTTTTAGTTTCTTTCATATTTCTTACATTTTCTTACCTTCCAAACATCTTCCAAACATGAACTTATCAACAAAACTCACAAACAGAAATTGCGGACCAAAAGAATTTGAGAGATAGAGAAAAGCACAGGGACAACGGACAAGATGATGGTCGCCGAGATCTTGCAAACGAGGTCGTGCGTCATGGCGTTGGCGGCACTGAAATTAATCCATCTGTCGCCGTGAAAGTAAATCACGATCGGAAGTTTCGCATCAGACTTGTCGCCGGTGGTTTGTTTGGTTGGAAGGTAAATCTAGAGGCAAGTCTTGAATTTGGGGTCGAGAACCACGCCCTTGCTGAGGATCGGCTTGTCGTCCCGAATCTTGACGTCGCCGGTGGCGGAAATGGTCGGGATTTGGAGGTGACAAGTTAAGGAACCGTTGACGTTGAGGGTGACCTTTCTTTTCTCTGTGTGTGTGTGTGTAAAACCACATGAAAAACCTGTTCAACCAAAAATGAACTCTCATGAGTTCATCGTCATTGGCTTCTCGGGGTCTTTATCCATTGTTCTATTTTGTAAATCAGCAATCTTTATAATAACTGAGGAATCGGCACCCCCGAGCGGCAAAATCTTTTGAATCTCGATTTAGCGAAGAGTAGTACACCATATTCTGCTATTGAACATTAGATTGTTTATTGAATTTGTTGCGAAAACTATCGTTGTTTCCTTCTTCTTCTTCTTCGTTTCCTGTGTTTTCTGTTGATAAATTGAATTCCAGAGATTTTATAAGTGTTTCCTGTGTTTTATTCTTCTTTTCCTTTTCAGTGTAACTCTAAAATTGTTTACTAATTAAGCTTTCCTTCTCCAATCTTATTTACATTTCACTAGTGTGTGTTGTCTCAAATCCAGAAAAAAGAGAAAGAAGCTAAAATATTATATTTTCTTTGATTAAATAAATTTTCTAAAGAAACAAACAGAAATTATGTTTCAAGCTTATTTCAAGAAATTAAATACATTATTTTTCTGCTGCTGAGTGTGTTTGTAGTGGAGAGATGCTGGATAGACTTTCAAAGTGTGTAGCATCCTTTTTTATTGGTTATTTCACAAGGGTATTTGTGACTTTCTCCTCATAGGTACTATTGTGATACTAAAGGTAAAATAAAAAATTAGGCTAACTGTTTAACAGACCCAACCTTTTGACGTTAAGTCAGTAACGGATAAATGACGTTTTGGTTTAATTGATGCTGAAAACTAAACCAGATGAGAGATCAGTGCTATTTCAGAAACTATTGGGGGTGTTTCTATTTTTGTCAGAAACCTCAGAGGAGGTCAGCGTAATTTACCATTTATTTATTTAAATGTGTGGATGCTTTTATTTCGAATTATTTATTATGTTCAAGTTTTAATTAATTTTTTTAATTCAAAATTAATTTTTTTTTGTAATGGAAAAATAAAATAAAATTTTCTTTAATTAAATTAATTTTTTTAAAATAAAATTTTTAGAATTTTATTTGTTACATAAAAACACGTTTAAAGATGTTTTTTTAAAAAAATTAAAAATTTTGGAAAAACGTGACGGTTAATTTCGAATGTTTTGAATTAATTAAAAGAAGTTTAATTATAATAAATTATTTTTTTCGAAATATGTGTAACGAAAAAATAAAATAAAATTCGTGATTTTTATTTAAAATTAATTTTTTATAATAATTAGAATTTAAAAATTTTATTTATTATACATAAAACACGTAAAGATGGTTTAAAAATCGAAATTTTTTGTAACGTGTGGTTTTCGAAAATTATAAATTTATTTTAATTAAACAGTTTTTATAACCCTAAAAAATATTTTAAAAAACTAAGTGGGTGAGAAAATTTATTCACAAACAAATCACGTGGTCTTCATCACTAGTTCGTAGGTGATGTAAGTAATTTTGCGTGTTGGTATTAGGGCTTTCCTTCCCATTGGACATAATTAATTACGGGATCACTGGTATGAACCTCCTTTAGGGATAATTCTGGATAATTGTTAGTATGAATCACTTTTTTATCTGAAGGGTTCATTGCGAAGCCATTGATTCAGGATTAAGTGATAGTTTACATTTAGTTGTAAATAATAGTATTCTCTCTATTTGAGTCACTGCTATTATTTATAAGACCAAAATTACATTATTTGTTTAATTTTACTTGGTAAGGTCCATTGTCTAGATAGTAAAATTAATAAGAATTAGCTTATATGGACAAATGATGAATAGTAGACGTCCTTCCCATTAAGGCATGCTATTCACGGTGTACCAGGCTGCTGGCGATTTTTTTTTAAAATGGTAGAGGGAACCGATTTTAAAATAAAATTAAAAAATTTTCTCATCGTAATTAATGATTTTTAATTATGTGATTCTCAGAATAAAATGGCTTTCAATCAACTTGCGACCATACTCAAAGAAAACAAATTCACGGGTCCAAATTATGTTGACTGAAAAAGGAATCTTAATATCGTTTTAACTGCCGAGAACTATAAGTTTGCGTTGTTTGAGATTTGTCCACCAGTACCTGATGAGGGGGCGACCAAACAGAAAACCTAGGCTTATAAGAAGTGGCAGAAGGCTGACCAAATGGCTCGCTGTTACATTTTGACTTCCATGTCAAATGTATTACAACATCAGCATTAGTCTATGCCTAGTGCCTATACATGATTATAAACCTCCAAGCGATGTTTGGGGATCAAAATCGTGCCGCTAAGCAGGTGGCCATGAAATCTCTGACGAACACAAACATGGATGAAGGCACCCCATTTAGGGATCATGTTCTGAAGATGATTAGTCTTCTGAATGAATTTGAGATCCTTGGAGCTGAGATTGACTAGAAAACCCAGGTCGACATTATACTTCAGTCACAGCCTGATAGCTTTAAGTAGTTTTGCTTTAATTATACAATGAACAAACTTAGTTTTTCTCTAGCAGAACTACTTAAGGAACTTCAAGTAGCCGATGGTGTTCTTAGGAAGCCAGGAAATGTGTTTGTTGCTGAAAAAGGTCCTTCCTCTAACCCGAAAGGCAAGAAAAAGAAAAAGGTTCAGAAACAGGGAGGCACAGGTTCAAAGGTAGCTAATAGGCCCAAAAGCTAGTATGAAAAAGTCGAAAGGCAAGTGTTTTCACTGCAACTAGATAAACACTAGAAGAAACAATGTCCAGTCTTTCTTAGCAAGCAGAATAACAAATGTAATTTCTGTTCACTAGTTGTGAAAACATATTTAGCAGTGCTATCTACCAATACCTGGTATGTAGATGCGGTATTGGTTTGATGTCTCGAACTTTCGAAGGAAGTTCTCGGTCTTTTAACCGCTCTAGCGGACTTGCACACAGGAGGTCTCAGGCTAATGACTGCTCGAGCGGTCAGGCGTCCGCTCGAGCGGACCGACGCGGGACAGACTTTTCTGTGCGGCAGCTAGGGTTAAGTTTTGACTTAAGGGGCTTACTATATAAGGGTTTTTATGTTCATAAAAACCAAGGAGAACGTTTAATACTCATGACAGACTCAGAGAGAGGCTAGAGAGTATAGAAAGACGACGAGAGGCTCAAGTTTGAGGCCATACACAGTGATTGTGAGGTTGAGAGTGAGACTTGTTTTCCATATTTGTTCAATAGTGGATTGTTTCTTTTCCCGTGGAGGTAGGCAGTCAGCCGAACCACGTAAATTCTCGTGTTCTTGTGGGTGTTCTTGTTCTCTATTTGATTTATGTGGATTGTAGCCTACGCTCCTGTTTTCGCTGTGTAAGGGAATTGTGCACATTAAATCCTAGCAATTGGTATCAGAGCGAGGTTGAAGGCTGGGTCACAAGACTGCAGTAGAGATGACGAACAACAAGTATGAAGTCGAGAAATTCACCGACAAGAATAACTTTTCCCTGTGGCAGAGGCGTATGAAGGATTTTTTGATCCAACAAGGTGTCTCCAAGGCGTTACTCAGCAAGGCAAAGAAGCCAGAGAAGATAACTGACGACAATTGGGTGGAACTTAACGCCAGGGCCGCGAGTTCGATTCGGCTGAATCTAGGAGATGATGTTATTCACAACATGATTGATGTGGAGACGGCACATGAGATTTGGCAGAAGCTGGAAGGTCTCTACATGAAGAAAAATTTGGCCAATAAGTTGTACGTGAAGAAGCAACTGTATGGACTATAGATGAGAGAAGGTACAAACCTTTTGGAACATCTCAATGTGTTTAATATGCTCTTCACACAGTTATCTGGGTTTGGAGTAAAGGTTGATGATGATGAGGATAAGGCAATACTCCTATTGGCATCGCTTCTAACATTCTATGATCATCTGGTGACGACTTTGATGTACGGGAATGACACTCTAGAACTTGAAAAGGTTACTGGTGCTTTTTTGTCACATGAAAAGATGAACATGGATGGTGAATCAGATGTAGACGGACTGTTGTTGGCTAAGTTTGAGTCAAGCAGAGGAAGGAGTATATCCAATAAGGAGGGTTCCAAAAAAAGGAAATCTCGGTCCAAGTCACGTGTAAGGAAGAACGTGGAATGTTTCTATTGCCATAAAACTGGTCACTTTAAGAGCTAGTGCCAAGACTTGAAGGAACATCTGGAAGAGAAGAAGAGTGGAAAAGCGTCTAGAGAATTCGTCAGTTTTGCCAAGGAATCGTCAAATATTGAGGTAGACGGAGATGCACTTTCAGTTTCTTCAGATTTTGATTTTCTGTCAAAGTCATGGATATTTGATTCAGGATACTCATACCATATGTGTCCAACAAGAGAATGGTTTGACAAGTATAAGCCTTGCAACGGAGGTACAATTCTAATGGAGAATGACACAGCGTGCCGGGCCATTGGAAAGGGTACAGTGAAGATCAAGATGCTTGACGGTGTTGTGAGGGTCTTGAGGAATGTTAAACATATTCCGGGATTAAAGAAAAATCTGATTTATTTAGAAACGTTGGATTCTTTGGATTACTAGTACACAGGAAGAGGTGGAATAATGAAGATCAGTAAATGATTTTCAGTTATCATGAGAGGGCAGAAAGTGGATCGTCTCTACAGATTAGTAGGGAACACGGTGATAGGTGGAATTACCACTATCACACAGACTGATTCCAGTAGGGACGGCGCGAGACATAGACATTTGGGACTTGGTCAGGATGACAAGCAGAATATGTCAGAATGTCAGAAGAAGAGTGCAACAGTCGAGGTGGAGTTCAGTCAGAAAAGCTCACCTAGAAAACTAGGTGATGGTGGTTCAAGTCAACAGCAAAGGGAACAATCAAGTGGAGAACCTTCGTCTTACAAGAAATCTACAGGCAGCACAAGAAAAGTTCAGGGGCGAGTAGCAGTGTCAGAGAAGGTAGAGTCTTTATAGAAGACTGGAAAGCTAGAGTTTGGAAAACTATCCAAGAATGAGAAGACCGTTGATTGCAGAAGGGTCAAATTCAAGTCTGATTTGGATTTAGTCCAAGTCTATTCAGGTTGAAGATTCAGAGAGGGTGGAGCATTCAAACTTGGAAAAAGGAGTGCAGGACGAGGCGACCAGCAGGTTTTGAAGATGGTGATGGTTCAGAAAGTCGAGCCAAGGTGGAGATTATTGGTTTGATGTCTCGAACTTTCGAAGGAAGCTCTCGGCCTGTTAACCGTTCGAGCGGTCAAGCATCCGCTCGAGTGGACCGACGCGGGACAGACTTTTCTGTGCGGTGGCTAGGTTTAAGTTTTGAGCCAGGGGACTTATTATATAAGGGTTTTTATGTTCATAGAAACCAAAGAGAACGTCTAATACTCGAGAGAGGCTCAGAGAGAGGCTAGAGAGAGGCTAGAGAGAGTATAGAAAGACGATGAGAGGCTCAAGTTTGAGGCCATACACAGCGATTGTGAGGTTGAGAGAACTTGTATTCCATATTTGTTCAATAGTGGATTGTTTCTTCTCCCGTGGAGGTAGGCAGTCAGCTGAACCACGTAAATTCTCGTGTTTTTGTGGGTGTTTTTGTTCTCTATTTGATTTGTGTGAATTGTAGTCTACGCTCATGTTTTCGCTGCGTAGGGGATTTGTGCACGTTAAATCCCAACATACGAGAGCTACCAATCATGTCTGCAATTATTTACAGGGATTCTAAGAAATCAGATAGTTTAGTGATGGGGAGATTTACCTACATATGGGCAATAATACAAGGGTGGCAACAGTTGCAGTGGGAGATGTCACTCTCAGTTTTAGTAGAGATGATATTTTAATTTGGAGAGATTGTTTTTATGTACCTTCCATTAAAAGGAATTTAGTTTATATTTCTAGATTGATTAAAGATGGATGCTTGGTTTATTTTAATAACTTTGTGGTTATTAAGGATAATAAACGTTTTATCTGTTCTAGTACATTAGTTGATGATTTTTATGTTATTACTCTTATTTTTCCCATACTGTAACTAAATAAATTGAATAATACATTTAATTCACTATTTAAAAGAAATGAACTTTCTTTAATGAGCCAACCGTATATTTGGCACTTACGCCTAAGTCATATTAATTTGAAAAGAATAAATAGACTGGTTCAAGATGGACCTTTGAGTTCATTGGAAGTGGAGGCACTTCCAGTTTGTGAATCCTGCTTGGAGGGTAAGATAACCAAGAGACCGTTTTCGGCTAATGGCTATAGAGCTAAAGAACAGTTGGAATTGGTTTACTTTGACTTATGTGGACTTATGACTATCCGGGTTAGAGGAGGTTTTGAGTATTTTGTCACTTTTATAGATAATTAATTAAGGTATGGATACGTTTTTTTGATGCACCGTAAGTCTGAATGTTTTGAGAAATTCAAAGTATTTAAGGCGGAAGTGGAAAAGCGTTTGGGAAAATGTATCAAGACACTTCGGTCTAACCAAGGTCAGAGGAAGGAATTATATCCCAGTTGACTGTACCGGGCACTCCATAGTAGAATGGTGTAGCGAAAATGAGGAATATGAGTTTTATGGAGATGGGGAGGTCTATGATGAGTTATTCAGTGTTATCCGATTTGTTTTGAGGATTTGCATTAGAGACAAAAGCTTATATTCTGAATTTAGTACCTTCTAAGTCAGTACCTTCTACTCCCACAGAATTGTGGACTGGACAAGCCTAGTCTGAGACATATTTAGATTTGGGAGTATTTAGCACACGTGCTGAAAGGAAACATAGATAAGTTGGAATTGAGAACGGAAGTCTGTTTCTTTGTTGAATATTCTAAGGTAACGAAAGGTGGTTTATTTTATAATCTTAAGAATCAAAAGGTTATTCTCAGTACCAATGCCCGATTCTTGGAAGAGGATTATGTAATAGACCACAAGTCCAAAAGTAGAAATATTCTAGAAGATCTGAGAGAAAATACCAGTAGTACAGGAGAAGCGCCACGGGAAAGTGTCATCAATATTCCATTGCCTCATCGTAGTGGGAGGATTATCGGGGCACATGTCGATCCTGAACCAGATCAGGGTGTTACCACTAACATGTTGGTTTTACAACTAGAAGAGCATGTGAATTATGGTGCACCGGGTTCATATTCAGCACAATGTGTCACTGTTAGTACATAGACGCAAGTAGTGCCTCGTCGTAGTGGGAGAGTTATTCGTTAACCTGATCGGTATATGTTCTTGGGAGAGTCTTTTGACAGGATTCCGGAATAACTGGATACTGAACCTTGTAACTACAATGAAGTACTCTAAGATAAAGATGCATAATTATGACAAAGGGTTATGAATTCAGATATGGAGTCTATGTACTCTAATCAGGTCTGCGAACTTGTAGAACCACCCGGAGGGATAAAACCCATCGGATGCAAGTGGATCTATAAGAAGAAGAGAGGAGCAGACGGGAAGGTGAAAACTTTCAAAGTTAGGCTTGTTGCAAAAGAGTTCACTCAGAAAGAAGGAATCGATTATGAGGAGACCCTTTCGCCGGTAGCCATGCTTAAGTCTATCATGATTCTCTTATCCATTACGGCTCATTTCGGTTACGAAATTTGGCAAATAGACGTTAAGACAGCTTTCCTTAACGAAAGTCTTAACGAGTATATTTATATGGTACAATTAGACGATTTCATAGCAAAGGGCCAGGAGCACATGTTGTGCAAGTTTTAGAGATTCATTTATGGATTTAAGCAGGCATTTAGGTCTTGGAACACTCGGTTTGATCAAGCCATTAAGTCTTATGATTTTGATCAAAGTCCTGACGAGTTCTGTGTGTACAAGGAGCGTGATGGAAACGTGGTGGTGTTTCTAGTACTCTACGTGGATGATATCTTGCTTATTGAAAACGATGTGGGGGTGTTATTTTCGGTGAAGGTATGGTTATCTGACCAGTTCGATATGAAAGACTTGAAAGAAGCCAGCCACATCCTTAGGATCAAGCTTATGCAAGATCAGAAAGAGAGGATGCTAGGCTTATCACAAGCTACTTATATCGATACAGTCTTTACTCGTTTTAGCATGCAGAATTCTAAGAAAAGGTTTCTTCCTTTCAGGAATGGAATCACTCTATCCAAGGTTTAGTATCCTTAGACACCTGATGAGATAAGGAAGATGAAGGCAGTTCCTTATACTTCGGTAGTAAGAAGCCTCATGCATACTATGCTTTGCATTAGGCTCGACATTTGTTTTGCTGTTAGTATAGTTAGCAGATATCAGTCTAATCCAGGATAGGAGTATTGGACAGCGGTAAAATATATAATCAAGTACCTAAAAATGACTAAGGATTATATGTTGGTTTACTAGGCAGATGGTCTAGTGCCTTTGGGGTACACATATTCGAATTATTAGTCAGATAAAAATTCTCAAAAGTCTACCTCGTAATACGTGTTTACCTTGGGAAGTAGAGCACATTGTGTAAATATCACCTGATAAAAGAGATCATACATAGGGGTGATGTTGTGACTAAAATTGCATCGATAGACAATCTTGCAGATCTTTTTACAAAGAACTTACCAGTTAAGACTTTTGACAGTTATATAGAGGGCATGAGAGTCAGATGTATGGCAGCATGATTTTGAGTATAAATAGGAGATTGTTAGGGTTGTATACTAAAAGTCATGGTTTTTAGTTTTATTATTTAATTTTTTTTAATAAAATAGTTTTTTCATTTTATGAGAATCTTAATGAGCAATGTATGCGTTTTATTATTTATTAATGTGGTGCATGGATGTCTTTTATTCTATATAGTATTTAATCTGGTGTATAGAGTTCGGCTTACACATAGAAGATCAGATTAAATGTTCTTGTAGAATATAAGTTTTTGGTTCATAGTCTTAGATGGAATTGAACACACTATCGGTACGACTGTAGCACAATGTTTTAGTAGATCTGTCCTGATTATAGGAAATGGTAATTGTTACGGCAATTGTTCTAACTCATTGTACTAGTACACTTTGTGTGTATTAAACATGACTAAGTTGGAGTAATTAATTTTATACTGACTTTATAAATTAATTCACATCCCATGATTATTATGAGTACTTATACTCTTAATCCCGAAATAATTATTATTCACGTATATTTAATATTTGTTATTTTAATTCATTAGAGGGTGTGATTTTTTACGAGTCTATAATTCCGATGAGTTAGATAACGATATTAATTATATGGTGGATATTAATTATTGATGGAATTTATGTCGCGAAATATCGGAATTGATGTTACCCCCTTAAAGAAGCTTACAAGTTTTGACCGAACCAAACCCTGCAGGTGAATTTTGTAATCCAGTAATCAAATAAGTTAAGCAGAAGGTCTTAAAATTTTTTCAAAGAGGTCGATTAAATATAACTGTCGGTAATTTAATTTAATCGACAAGTATCTGTAATCTTAACGTGGAGAGAATAAATAAGTATTTAATAATAGGAGTTCGAATACTATGGTTTTGAGAATAAGATTGGGAGTGTAATTATAATTCTTTAGTGGAATGAATTATAATTTATATTTTTGTGAAATTACTTCTGGGTTGAGGTAGGATTTCATAATTACATTAGGAGCTCATATCTTATTTACTCCACAAGTCATTGATGTAGCCTATTCATATGCAGTTATAAAATTTAGTCGCCAGTTAATCAATATCAATTTTAGGTTTTCCACATCTTGTGAATCCAAAAAACAGTGACTAGACAGGTTTTAAAGATCACGATAAACTAAAGTCCACACTTTATTCATGTTCTAGCATTCGGGAGTACGACAGAAAACTTGTGTTAGAAATTTGATTAGAAGTCAAAAATCGCGGCGGATTGTTGACTAAAAATTGTTACGGCAACTGAAATCATCCAACCAGATTTCGAAAGGTATAATCCTAAACTAACTTTGGAAGTATTATTGGATTTTATATTTGATTGTTCGATATCAAAAGTTTTAATCTGGAGCCAGTTTCGGCGTTTGCCCGTCCGGATTGTTTTTGACTAAAATTATAGATATAATTTTAGAATCTTGACAGTTTGACCTAACAAGATCATCATTCCAATGACTAGTGGGAGGCCTTTCGACAATCATCTAACAATATTAGAGGTTTTGGAAAAACAGTGAAGCAAGCAGTTTGGTTGAGGACTAACTAAATCTGGTCAAACAGGCATGCTGATCCATCCCACATAAAAAACTTACACGACTTTAGAAGGATTTATATATAATAGTCTTGAGATTATCAATTATTTTTATCGGAAAATACACACAGACCTTGCACTTATTAACCAGGTTTGAACAGTCTTGATATTATTAATAATTGCACATATAAGTGTGATAATGCCTTTTATGATGCCATGCTTATTACATGGATTGGGACCATTACATATATATGCACTGGCTTTGAATGTTATATTATACTATAATGTAGATGTTGCATTTTAAAAGTTATGCATAAATTATAAATGGCATGGGGCTGATCATTTTCATTAAAAATGCATTTCATGTATGGTGAATCTGTTAAGTAGAGTAGTGATAGATCTTTCTTCCGCCACCATTGCCACAGTGAGACTTCTGAATAGTGTTTCGTAATTTGCACCTCATAATTCCAACTCCTAAGCACTTTCACCCCCAGAAGCCAGCTTTCGGGGCATGAAGTTGGTGCCTGGTCAAGTCTTGACTTTTACGTGTCATCTACTTTACAATCCCCACTCACCGTGCCAAAATATAAGGAAATCCATGCATGTGTGTTTTATTTGTATGAAGGATCATCATGAAAATATATCTCTTTTCACAAATGTCTACTTTTGTGTTGTATATGTTGTTTTTTCGTTCTTACACTTGTTTCTTTTCTATTAGGTTTTTATCTTTATTTAATAAATTGTTGAAGTTCTACACTAGAATTAAACCAAACTAAACTAAGCCCAAAAAAGTCTCGTGTCTCAAACAATTAAGTTCAGATACATGAATCTTTTTTTGTTATTTTGCTATCGTAAGGATTATATGTTCAGTTATATTCGATAAATTCATATCCTTTCTTACTATAATATTTCATATCAATTTAAGTCTACTCTCTATTGCTTTCACTAACAATAATCTTGTTGCTGGTCTATATTATATGTGTCAAGCAAAACATCTTATTCTATTTCTTTCAATTTATTTTCAATTGGTGCGACCATTGTTATTTCATGAATCTTTGCATTCTCGATATTATCTTTTTTTAGTCTTGCCACATGTCTACATCAACATTCTCATTCAACAACACTCAATTTATCTTTTCTAATTTTTGCATTTTGTTGTAGTTTTATGCATGAACTATTTGATATATTGGACTAAAACACTCCTTATTAGAACTAAAAATCTTGCCATGCTAACTCATCAAATCATTATATGTGATAAGAATGCAGTTTAATATCATATTTCAGGTTATGTATTTCTTTTTACCTTTTTCCCTCTATGTAAAATGCCTAATTCATTGTTGACGACACCATCTCTATCACTGTTTATTTCACGTTGTTTTATTTGATTAGTTTGATGAGCTTGAAAGCACATCTTAGTGCAATTTTAGACATTGTTTTCTATGCTACTGTCTCTAGGTTGTCAAGACCGTTTATGCATCACCAAGTCGTGTCGATTTTCATTTGGACTCAACGAAGGTAAGTTTTGGGTGTTAACTACACCACATTTCCTTCTATTATGTTCCTCCTTCTTTGCGTTTTTTCAAGTCTGACCCAGAAACTCCTATGTATCCAGGCAGTAGAAACAACACCTGCATATCCAGATATATGTTACGCAGTTGATGACTTTGATTCCACTTTTGATGCAGTGGTAAAAAATATTTTATATTTTATTTATAATAAGTAACAATAGAAGATTGTTGTATCTGCTGCTTCTAGCTTCCTGCGAGTTTGTTTTCCTTGATAAATTCATATCAATGGCTTCACCAGAGGACTCTGTATAGAGTGCATGCAAATACATACCATCCGGGAAATAGAAGTGTAGGTACATGGGTCCACCCTCCATGTGCCTTGGGCATAGCATCTCCAAATCATTACCATATCATTATCTCCATGGTCTTGGGGGTCCAAGTGTCACCCTCTTGTGATGGCATGTGGACCAATCGCATATCTCCATATGCTCCCCCCCACCGGGGAAGAGCCACACGAGTTGACAGTAAAGTATCTGGTGCCTTAGCTTCAAGCCTAGGTATTAAGGGACATGCTCGGGCGTGTCACTTCCTCCAGTTGTGATGACATGCTCAGCACCCATATCCCAATCTAGCAATTCTCCATGTAAGTATATCCCTTTTGTGCCTCAGTCCCTATCCCTGCCCAAGGGTATCTCCAATGACTAACTCAAGGACTCTCCAGCCAAGGGGCCCCATCTCCACATAACACATATTTGTCTTCTGGTTTAGTTCAGGAGTCCTCTACTAGAGGGCACAACTCCTATGATCTACACTTTGCTCCCCCAAAGCTACAATAACACTCCTATTACTAGCCCATGTTTAGAGCAGGATGTAGGGATCTCTCAGGGTTCAGGTTTATGAGGTGCTTGAACAACCCGATGACCATGTGCAAGATCTAGGATCTTATAGCTTGTTGACTAGAATAGTGGCTTAGTTGAGGTGGTTCTTCACATCCTCTCTTGAAGGACCTGCACCTTGACTAGTCTTAGAGAGAGGTCTTCACAATCTTGTGATATGCTAACTAGAGTAGAAGGTTCGTTGAGGTGCATCTTCTCATTCTCACTCTGGGGACTTGCACGGCGGCACCTTGAGTGTCTTTAATAGAGATCATCTAATTACCTCCAAACCATGACAAGATATTATGGGCATGATGCCAAAGCAACTCATTAATCGGCCTATGCAACCTTAAGGCTCTTGAGTAGTCCTTGCGATTCTTACAGAAAGTGACTGATGTCCTCATTCTCAGCCAATAGAGGGAAGCCACCTGTCCCTTTCCCGTCAGAGTGCATTACTCTCGGCTCTCAGGTGGCTAATCCTCATAGTTCGACCTTCTCCAATGCATGCATCTGGGTGATGATTGTTGTTACAAATTACCAATATTGCTACTGTTGGTCTGTCAATCATTGGTCAGGGGGCCTTATCTGTCTTGCTCTCTTGCTCTCTTGCTCTAGATTGCCACTGCTCCAACCCAACCCATTCCTGTGGACCTGCACCACCTTAGAAATCACCATACTTCCAAGGGGTTCCACAGCCAGGCTACTCACCATCCAACCTCCAACGCGAAGTAATATGGACTAGGAATTCTCAGTAGCATATACTGAAGAGAAAGGAAATCACTTCCCTAAGTAGAGATTTGCTCAACCATGAAACCTGACTGCATAGAGGACCTGTAAAAGGCAATTGTAAAGCTTTCTTCTCACATGTTCTGTATGAAATAATTATGTTTCTTACCTTTTTTATTTTTATTTTTGTTTTATGGATGGAGGGGGTGGGGAGTAACTGGGGATAGGGGAGTAACCTGGTTCAGGAACTTTTTTTGTATTTTCTGGACTTCTTTATTTTTATTTGTTGGTTCAAATTTTTACTTTTTCGATTCCTCTTGACAAGAGGAATCTAGAAAGTATGGGTGTTTGTACTAAAGTTGAAAAAGGTTCACTGAAGCCGAAAAGAGCCACAAAAGCTTATTTTAGTGATTTTTTCATCTTATCTAATTCTATTTTTTAAAATAGGTACTTTTCTCTGGTTGAAGTCTTGATTCTTTTGTGTCGACACTTTTCTCAGTTTGTGTCGACACATTTCTCTGGT
>JAOTRH010128051.1:0-14426 GCA_034768845.1 Heliamphora exappendiculata | reverse complement strand
CCCCACACACACACACACACACACAGAGCGAGTGTCATTGCTAGTGTATTAGAATATTGGAAGGTATAAAATTTTTATAATTAAGCATTTAGGCTTGATTTTGGATAATTACTTATTTATTTATTTTATTTTATTTATTTTTTAAATAAGTTATGCTTGATTTTGGATAATTACTTATTTATTTATTTTATTTTATTTATTTTTTAAATAGGTTTTTTTTTATCATTTGGTTGAACTTTTGGGTTTTTATCATTGCACTAAGCCTAAAATTCAAGATTTTTAGTCAAAATATAAAAAAATAAATAAAAGGACAAAAATAAATAAAAAATCTGACTTATTAATTTTATTTTGGCTTATTTTTCTATCTAGTGAACATTTTAAATTTTTTGATTTTTTTTTATTTCTTCTTCTTGTTGAGACGATTCAAATTTTTTTTAAAAAAAAGTAAATAATAAAAAATTAGAAAATAAAAAAATATGCCAAATAACTCTGAAATATTTCAAACCAAGACTGATCACTGCTAGTTTGTAGTTAACAGATGTGTGAAAAAACTTTCGAATAAAAAAAAGTTTCATTTAATTTGGAGTGATGGGGACCGCATTCAAAAAGTTCAAAGCTTTAACTCTGCATTTATTTTTTCCGTATTTGTAGAATTTTTTATGGCAGTGTAAATACAAACTTACTAAGGGCCTGTTTGAGATAACTTTTATGATGACTTTTTTCAAAAAAAAAAAAAAAAGTTTCTAAGTTGTTTTCTTTGATTTTTGAAAAATTAATTAATTTTATTTTTTATCTCTCAATTCAAAGAAAAAAAAAATACATATTTCAAACACCTTAATTTTTTTAAACAAAATTACTATAATATTTTTACTTAAAAAAATTAACTATATTCATGAAAACAAAAAAAGTTGTGTTAATATCCAAAACAATCTAACTTAAAAACTAAAAGTAAGAACATTTTAGATATTTTAATAAAAAATAAAAATAAAAAAACCAAAAAGCCAAAAAATTATTACAAAAAATTATTCCAAAAAAAAAAGTTTTGACTCAATTTTAATATGACTCTCCGCTAGTAAATGGTAAAATTAATCTTTTAAATATTAGTCGAGATGTGCGTAAAAACACCCTCAAATATAAAAAAAAATTATATTTGTTTTGCCAAATAGAATTGAATAAAAAGAAAAAGTAATAATTAGTATCATAATTTTTTGTTCAGTACTAAGAGATAGTGTATGTAATTATGTATGTCTTTTTATTATTTAAATCATATTTGATTAAAATAAATAAAATTTAAAATTAATAATTTTTTCATTGAATAATTAAAGAGGTCATAGGAGAGGTGCATGAAACAACTTATTTCATGAATATTACATTGTTAATCACTCAAACGAGAGATTAATAGTTTAATTCGATCAATTAAATATAAAATTATTAATTTATTGAAATGAATTATGAAAATATTGATCCCCACATGTCCAATCTTTAAATAAAATAATCTCACCTTTTAGGAATAATTCAGTAAAATTAGTTCATTTAAATTACTTTTTAAAAATAAAATAAAAAAAGAAAAACTCAATGTAACATCCTAAAAGAAGAAACAACAAACTTAAATCCTAGTGGTACAGAGTGTGAAATGTATACATCTATGTTAGGTTTAATAATATTATCCTTTTATTTGTACAAACTTTGAAGAAAAAATAAATATGTTGGGTGTTCTGTCAGACTGCAATGATGATTTCTCATCCATGGTGCTCGTTCATTTTTTTTTTTTTTGGGTCCTTTTTTTTCCTAATTTTAATTTCTTTTTCTTTTTATTTTCTTCTTCTTTTCATTTCTTTGCCTTATATCCCTTCCTTCCCTCTTTTTTCCCTTTAGAACGACATAGACGCTCTTCTTTTCTTTCTAGTGCAACTATCTATATATCTATTATTTAAGTATTTTTCTATTCTTTGGGTAATTCCCTTTTGCGACGGGCATTCTGCTATTTCAATTGTCTTATTGAATTTATTTTTTATATATGAGATTTGTTTGGATTGGAATCAAATATGCTTCTCCTATACAGTTTAGCTTTTTGTTACATTTAATATTTATATTAAGAGCATGATTAAGATAACACGGTGCAATTATGTTTATCAACCCTTCCAACACACTGAGAGTGAAAAAGGAAATTACAGAGAGTAGAGACTTGAAGCAAATGAAACCCAAATCATACGGACAGACAACTTCTAACACTTTAACCTCTAACACCACTAAATCGCTAATACTAACAACCCACGTACAAACTTTGAAACTTTTACATAATTCAAAAATAAACAGTTCAGATTCATTTAAAGTGCGTGCATATGGTTCAATCAGAACTATTAATTTTGAATTCTATTTAAGTTCCTTTATTTGTTTTCACACTGGGCATCTTTTCTGCAACTAATTAATTTAACTGACAAAAATTAGATAAGTAAAACTCTAAAGACGCCAACACTGCCAGAATTGCGCTCTTCAAGGATATGGAAGACCGCCATTGCCACCACCAAGGCCACTGCCAGAATTGCGCTCTTCAAGGATATGGAAGACCGCCATTGCCACCACCAAGGCCACCGCCCAGACCGCTGCCACCGCCACCTCCAAGACCTCCGAGACCGCCACTACCGAGACCGCCAAGACCGCCACCACCGAGACCACTACCACCCAATGTTCCCAAGCCACCAAGACCACCACCACCCAATGTTCCCAAGCCACCACCACCACCCAATGTTCCCAAGCCACCAAGACCACCACCACCCAATGTTCCCAAGCCACCACCACCACCCAATGTTCCCAAGCCACCATCACCGCTACCCAAACCGCCAACTCCGCCTAACCCGACACTGCCACTACCACCACCGAGGTCTCCGCCAACTCCGAGTCCGGCGGTGGCTCCACCTATCGGCAACCCATTACCCCCAATTCCGCCGAAACCGCCGATTCCACCAAAAGTGCCCAAGTTCTTTTGGTCATTGAGAGCTTTGTTGTCAGTAGGCAAGTTTCTTGCAGTGACATGAACAACTGCTAGAGCAAGTAGTAGTATGACAGACCACTTCGCCATCTCTCTCTCTCTCTCTCTCACACACACACACACATAGATCTCCTACCTTAGCATGCAGATGATGGGTTTTTTTGGTGTGCTTTTAAAGGCAACAATGGGGGGTCGGGAGCGGTTGAGGCTAGTAAATGGAGTTAAATGCGAGGGTGTATATCTGTATATGAGTTCTCTATCTCAATAATAATATCTATAAACGCTCAGTTCTGCACATTTTTTTCTTTTCTACTGCATGAATGCTGAGTACTGAGTACTGAGAAGTGGTGGGGAAACAAAATAAAGAATGAGGAAAAAAAAAAGTCCAGCATTTCTCTCTGAAAATTAAGCAAATGTGTGTCTATTTAAGTACGCAAACATAAATTAGGTTCCGTCTAGCATGGCTACTTTTACATAGTTTTGTTTCAAGATTTTTTTTTTAGGTGTTGAGCCAGCTCATTTTTTTGATGGTATAAAATGTTTAGTTTTTGTCTAGGAAAGTGACTTACTCTTAGATTTATATATGAAAATCTTTTGTATTATTTTGATTGCCTAAGGTGTGGTATAAGGTAATGGTGTTAGCTTAACTCATGCATGACATGGGTAAGTCCACGATAGCGCACTCTATGCAAATTTTTACACGGATAATCAAAAATTGTTTGATCTTTTTATTTTGAGTCGTTTGATCAATGATTTATTTTAAATTGATTAAATAAATTTATTTTATTAATTATCAATTTTCAGTTATAACCCAAAAGGTGTCAATTTTAATAACTGGTTTTTGAAAAAGATTTTTTTGAAAAGTTGTGTTATTTCAAAAAGCCACCTTTATGTTTTTAAAATTAAACCCTTTTTCTATTTTTGAATAATCAGAAATCTTAACTCTCTGTATTAAAAAATTATTTCTATCAAAGAGAATTTCGTAAAAAGGCATTTCAATTCTTGTTTATTGCAATTTTCACAAAAAAAAAAGGGCTTTGTTGTATTTTGTGAACGATTTTATCAAAATCAGTCAGCATACTTTCGTAGCGAGAGTAATTTATGTTATAAAAAAAGTGTCTTTAGATACGCGTCAAAGCATTATGTTATTATTTTTTCCAACAAAGAGTTAATATCTTTTAGGAAGAAATTTTGCCCAAAAATTAAAAATAATTCATAGAAGACAAAAAAAAAACTTAAAACTTATGTACAATTTTTTATTTTTAGTAATTTATTTTAGTTTTAGTCAAAATAACTATATTTTTCCTTCGTAACAAATTGAAACAGTAAAAAGTACAAAGACACAAAAAAAGGCACAACAAAAAAGTATATATAAAAAAAATAAAAAACAAACTAACCTAAACATACCTTAGTTTAGAGTTTGGCAACTGGTTTAAAATTAACTTCTTATTTTTATTTAAAAAAATTGGAAATATTAAACGACAAATAACCAAACCAAGTTATTTATTTATATAGCAAAAGATTTGTCCCATTGGATATTGATGACCCATTTTTCTTTTAGGTGCATGGGTAAAGGTGCAAATTATTAGATACTTTTTGAGTACTATTTTAGGCGATATCACGTGATATTTTTGATAAATAAATAATTACAACTTACATAATCTAGGTCACTATTTATCTCTTAATCACTCAACGAAAGTAAGTTATTATTTTTTACTGTAAAATTTATCGTTACTATATTAGGTAAAAGCACCATATGTACTTGCCACGTAGTACTCTGAAAATACCGAATAATTACTCGTATAAAAGGTACTATGCACAAAGGGCAATTATTCGGTACTATCAGAGTACCACGTGGAGGCAAATTCACGTGTTACTCTTATATAATATAACGGTGACAAATTTTGCAACACGATAACTCACCTTTGTTTGGTAATTAAGAAACAAAGAGTAACCCACATTGTGTAGATTGTGATTATTTATTTTTTAAAAGTACCACATAGCATCGTCTACGTATTGTTTTAGGAGTAACTAATAATTTTTCCTGCACTCAAGATTTGAATGTATTCATATCTTTTCATATATAGTAATTACTGTGTAAATAACGTAAATACTAAGCCGAGTCTGTATTTTGTTTAATAGTGCAATCGCTCTTAACGTGTTTCTATCATTTTAGATTACTTGAGTATGTAATAATAGCTGGCTTAATTAACGTAATATTAAAATTTCTTCGCACCTAATAAATTAGGATTTTAATTTGGCTATAAATAACATTTATGCATAATTTATACTATTTTATAAAAAAAGAATACTCATTTGATATTTTTAAAATTAAAAACTGAATAAATTTTTTATTTTACCTAAAATACCCTTAAAAAATTTCTACCATCTCTTTTTTTTTTAAAAAATCAGCATATAACCATTCATTTTCTCGTTCTCTAAAAAATAACCTATAAGTACTCTCTCTTCCCTTACCTGTAAATATAATTGTACCAATATATATTACTTTTGATTTTTTTTATTACATACTCATCACGTGTACCTATTCGCTAGTATGCATTAAAGCCATCAAACGCGTGTCGGTTGGTGATTCATTTTGTTTGATCTTCAAAGTCATTAAAAACCATGGCGAATCCGGCCTTCATTCACTGTATCATTCTAACGGTAATTAACCAATGGCGGAGTCGTATTTTTTATTTTTTTCAGTGAGGGCAAAATAATACAATTATTTTGATTAACAATCAAAATAATTCAAATAAAATCACATTATTTGTGACCCAAATTAATTTTACTAAAAATAATATATTTATATTATATGTAAAGAGAACTCATAAGTTTTGAAGTTCGAACACATAATTTTAATTTTCAAAATTATTCACAAATTAACCGTCACATTCTTAATTAATTAAAGGAATAAAATTATAAATCTATTATATAATAAATTGCTTTTTAATTAAAAAAGAAATTGCACACGTGTGTGCCACTACCCTTCTAGAATATATATATTTTACAAATTGAAAAAATAAGAGTCTACTGAAAAAAAAAATTAAAATAATGAATAAAAAGTAATTAATCAATAGTAGGCAAATAAATACCCATATCTAACCAAATATAATAAAATTGGCAAACAAATTGTCCTTTTTTTAAGAGATCCTCTAAATGAGACATGTTAGTTAAAATAGTTAACATGTTCTGATTTAAGTATATAGCTAGTAAAAAATACTTTTTTTATAATAACTAATCAAATAAAAGACATATTAGAAGTAAATTATTTAAAAGTAAATTATTTAAAAGACATGTTAGCTTTTAAATTAACTTTTTAAAAGTAAATTATTTAGATAAAAAGTTAATTTTTTTATTTTTTGTTTAAATTGAACAATTTTACCTTTCTATATATATTTGATATTAATAATTATATGTAATTGGTAGTAGTAGAAAATAAGTTATAAATAAAGAGTATTATTATATTTTAAAAGTGATTGAGATTTGAATAGAATTTTTTACGAGTTAGTGTTTTAATTTAATTTTTTAATCTTTTTAGTTTTTTTTGCTTTTTCTCAAATGAAAAGTGTTGATTTTTTTACATTTTTAATTAACCAAAAAAATAACTAAAATTACCAAACAAAACTTAAGAATTATTAAATTATGTAAGAATTTTGAGACATAGAATTCTTTTAATACATCCAACAACTGTGGGTTACTTGCTTAACTAACTGTGTATTGGCCGGTGAGAGGGTGGGAAGGAAGTAAATGCAATATGTCAGCAGGTTTGATAGATTTTGTAAGTTTCATATCTAATATACTGTTCCTGCCCCCTGAATCCTGATCAGCTGGTTTAATTTCCAACCACATATATTGAGCAATTATTCAGTATTTTTCGGTTTCCAAGCATTCTATAGTATTATTATTTACGTGTTGCTTTTATCAAATTATGTAATAAGCTTAATTTAATTTGTTGAGTAGGTAAGCGACAAAGTTAATTTACTTAATGTGTATTATAAATTTTTATTTTATTAATAATACTACATAAATAATATCACATGATACTGTAATAATAACTAATAATTTTTTCATATATTTGCAAAAGATTTCTTCTTCTTTGCTTGGGGAGGATAAATACCCACAAATAAAGGTATAGAGGCTGAAGTCTTGAGCATTTACAATGGGAAATGAGAAGTTAGATTTCAAGCATAACTAAAAAAGTTGATTTTTTTTTTTTAAAGTCAACATTTAAGTTATATTGTTTGGTTTTTTAAAAAAAGCTAATTAAATTTTTTTTTATATCTTAATTTAAGAAAAAAAATTTTATACACATTCTAAACACCTTATTTCGAAATATAAATTACTATAATACTCTCAATTAAATTAAAATATTTACCCTCCTCATAAAAATTTTAAAAAAAATTATGCCAATATCTCAAACATTACAACTTAAAAGTAAAAAAATAAGAATATAATATTAGACATTTTAATAAAAAATAAAAAAATAAAAAAACTATCATAAAAAATTATCTTAAATACCCAACTTTTTTTTATTTATATTTTTTTTAAATAAACTAAATATTTTAAAAATTAAATTTTTTAAACATACCAAACATACACTAAAAAGACCAAAAGGATAGAAAATTACCCATGATTTTTTTTTTGACAAATATTGAAATTTGCGCACCTTATTGATTCTCTGTTTCAAAAAAAAAAAAAAACATCTCCCTCTATTTGAGTACATTGCATAAGTAAAATCTTTTTACGAGTGTATTAAAAATTCAATTCAATAAGAACACAACTCTAGTTGATTCTCTATATTTTTTAAAAAAATATATATTCGTCTGTTTTAATACATTAAAAAATTAGTAAAAAATCTAATTTATATGTCAATTGCTGTTTTTTATTCAACATAAAAATTTTTAACGAATAAAATTCATCCTCATAAAAATTTTAATGCGTAAGTTCTTTTGGGACAAAAATACCCTAAAAATAAATAAATTTATCTATGTCTTTTTAAAATATATATAAATAACACAGATAAATTTATATGTATTATTGAAAGCACGTATAAAGAATACAAATAAATTTATCTGATAATTTTCAAAACATATATGAAGATCACAGATAAATTTATCTATCTTATTGAAAGCACGTATAAAGAATACAGATAAATTTATCTGTACTTTTTTAAAACATGTATAAAGAACACAGATAAATTTATATGTATTATTGAAAGCACGTATAAAGAATACAGATAAATTTATTTGTTAATTTTTAAAACATTTATGAAGATCACAGATAAATTTATCTATCTTTTATTAAAAGTACGTGTAAAAAATACAGATGAATTTATCTATCTTATTAAAAGCACGTATAAAGAATACAGATAAATTTATCCATACTTTTTCAAAACATGTAAAAAAACACAGATAAATTTATCTGCCTTTTATTGAAAGCACGTGTAAAAAATATAAATAAATTTATCTATCTTATTGAAAGCGCATATAAAAATTACAGATAAATTTATTTTTTTACATTATCTGTGTTGATATGTAAATAGATAAATTTATATATTATGCATAAAAAATAGACGAATAAATTTATTTATTTGCATATTAAACAAATGAATTTATCTGTTTATTATGCAAAACAGATAAATTTATCTATTTGTAGAGTATTTTTGTAAAAAATTACGCAATTAGATCTTGCGTATTAAAATTTTTGCTTATAAATTTTACACGTTAAATTTTATTTTTTAAGACTTTTAACTGAAATCCCTCAATACATTAGATAAGTTTATAAATATTTCCATAGATGTGTTAAAAATTCAATTCAGTAAAAGCACAACTCTAATTGATACTCTGTCTAAAAAGAAAAAGAAAAAAAAACATATTTCTCCCTCAATTTTAATACATTACGGGAGTAAAATATTTCTATAGATGTAATATAAATTCAATTTTGTAAGAACACAACCCCGTATCCCACCAAAAATTATTTTCAGCTGGAGCTGATATTGTTTCTCCGGTAATGTGGGGCCCACACATTGTGTGACTACACACAAAAGTGTATAAAATTCGTACAAATGTGTAGTCCAAATTATAAGAGCAACAATAGTACACCGATAACGGAAATATCACGTTTTTTTTATTAAGTTCTTGTTTAAAATATTTAAAAAGTTTGATTTTTAACAGGTTTAGCTTTTTTTTTTTTTTAAAGATTATTTGGAATAATTTTTTATAGTAGTTTTTTTGTTATTTTACTTTTTATTGAAATATCTAAAATACCATTACTTTTAACTTTTAAGTTATAGTGTATGAAATGTTGGCAATATTTTTTTTAGAATATCTAAAAAATTTGATTTTTAACAGGTTAAACTTTTTCAGAAGAAAAAGAAATAAAAAAAGTTAGAATATTTGGAATAATTTTTTATAGTAATTTTTTTGTTATTTTGCTTTTTATTGAAATGTTTAAAATACCATTACTTTTAACTTTTAAGTTTTAGTGTATGAAATGTTGGCAAGATTTTATTTTTATTTTTATGAGCAACGCTGGCTTTTTTATGTAAGGGTATTATAGTAATTTTATTTGAAAAAAAGTTAAAATATTTGATATATGCATTGACTTTTTTAATTAAGCAAAAAAAAAATTAATTAATTTTTTTTAAAATCAAATAATGTGGCTTAAAATCAGCTTAAAAGCTGGCCCAAACATTATATATATATAATTTTAAATTAATTCATACAGTACAAAATCCAAAAATATATTATTTATTACGTCCGAATGTGATGTAAGCTATTATACAACAGCTTTAAGAATAATTTTTATTGGCAAAATCTGGAAAAGTATATTATTCATTAGTCCTACAAATAAAATAAGATATGAATTTTATTGGCCATTAAAATTTAAATTTCAATAGCTGGATCAGTTACAATTGAATTTGCCATTCAATTGCAATTGAAGCCTGAAAACCAACAGCCATGAGTGGCTATTGATTTCCAGAAAAAAAATCCATCTATAATGAAAGGGCTAGTTACAATTTTCACTTAGAGAAGAAGAAGAGACAGAGTCTCAGAAGAGGAAGAGGAAGAGACAGAGAAGAGGAAGAGACAGAGCCAAGAGCTCTGAGAGTCAGCCTGGAATTCAATAGCCATAAGTGGCAATTGAATTCTCGGTGGTAATTGAATTTTCTGTAACCCATCTCCTTCTTGTGAGGGGCTATATAAGGGTCGTCTCCCTCTGAGAAAGATATATACAGAAGAGATATACATAACGAGATTGAGATACAATTCTTAGGTTACGGAGTAAGCTGCAAGAGAGAGAAAGACAGACGAAGAACGTTCGTAACCGATCCTTTGTGGTGTTCCGAAGATCGTAGAGCCGTTTTATCCTGAGAGAGTGACGCCGGTAGAATACCTACAACACTCTCGGTAGACGGCGAATCATTCTTAAAAAAACTGCGATTGCAGGACTCGGTTTGTAAATTCCATTTATGTTATTCATGTTATTTTAATTTTTGTAATTTCGGATTATTATAAATTGTTGAAAGTTTAATAAATATGTATTTGTTGGATCCCCGAGCATGTATTTTATTTTGGCGTTGGATATTCTCTCAACAGATAGGTCAAATTAAAATTAATAAAATTTTATAGTAGATTAACTTTTTTATAAAAAAATTAAATAAATTAACTCTATTATCAATTAAAAAAATATTAAAAAAACTTGATTGCCCTATTTGACTATAGAGCACAAAAAGGTTCAAAACTTGGGTAAGGTTTAACTCTCGATCTGTTTGCCCTAATTGAGGAAAAAAAATTTTAAATTTTTTTTTTTATCTTTCTAAACTTCAATTATATTTTAATTAAAAAACTACTTTGCTGTTTTGGTTAGCTAGTGAATATAAAAAAAAAATTGTTAATCGAAACTCATTAGACTGGAGTTAAGGGTTATATAATGTTTAGATATTTGTGAAAATAATAAATTTTACACTAAAAATTGTATTGATATTAAAAAAAATTTGTCTCCATTAAACTATTATCCAAAACTTATTAGACTCTCTTTAGCATCATTATATAAAAAATAAAAAAAGGCCCTGTATGGCTAAACTTGTTTATTTGCTTATAAGTAAGTTTGACTAAGTTGACTTTTTTATTTTCAGTGAACTTTTTTTATTATTTAGTAAAATTTTTATATTTTTTAGATTACTCTCATTGAGACGAGTTAAAAAAATAAAAAATATTAATTAAAATATTAAAAAAAATTCAAATAAATAAAAATAAATAAAAAATAAACAAATAAATCAAATAAATAAATTTATAAGTAAAATAAATAAATTAACCAATAAACAAGTTCACCAAACGGGGCCAAAATTAGCCAGAGTTAAATTTAAAAAAACCATTAAACATCAAAACAAACGTATTTTTTTGACGTTTAACCCCTTTACATATATATATATATATATATATATATATAGACGCTCCTTCACACACAAACAGAACAATAACAATACCCATGAAACAAGATTCCGATACTACATTTTCATTAAATTTGATTTTCTTTTTTATGTCTTTTCTCAAGTTTTTCAATTACTTATTAATATTTCTTTTCTTTCCTATTTGTTTCTAAAAGGTTAGAAAATTAAAAAGTAAAAAAAAAGACCAAATCTTGTTATAAAAAAACACTAAAACCAAGGGAAAAGTTTTTAAAAAAAAAAAGCATCATGAGTGGGAACTGGGAACTTGAACTTCTAAAAGATTAGATGATCACCAAGTCCAGAATACACAGAATACAGATCTTGTGGTGAAGAGAGTTTGTAGTTGAAATAAAATGTCAAACAGAAAACGAGAATCCCGGGAAACAAACAGAAAAACCAGCCCCAAATACTGGGTAAGTGCACTAACACTGCTCTCTTCTCTCAGGACAGTTTCGTTTTTCTAACCATACGAATGAGAGAAAATCGCAATGCTCAACACAGCTCCTGATCCTGAAATCAAGGCCATTTTTGTGTCCATATATAGGTGGCCATTGGAGTACTGCGAAAAGAACAATCGGATCAAAAGAAGAAATTCGAAGACAGAAAATTCACGAAGAAGCTGCAGATCGAAAGAGAAAGAGAGAAGAAATGGCGAGCATTTCGTTGACAACCATCCTGACGAAATCGCACAACGCCGGAGCGATCGTTGTCCGAAACCCTTGGAGCTCTAGGGTTTTTGTTTCAGTTGCACCTCGTCCTTTCCAGGTGAACTTCGTCTCCTCCTACACCATCACTCTTTTTTTTTTGAATTTTTTTTTCAGTTTATTTTTTTTATTTTTTCATTTCTCTTCAATAGAGGAAAGTATATAAAATGCAATTTTTTAGTCGTATTTTTTAATTTTAAATTAACAAATATAGTTTTGCTGCTTGAAATATCTACAATTTTGAAAAACTATTTATAAAAAGTCTATCTATATACAAGTTTTCGGGAAAACAATTCCTATCATATATTAAGTTTACCCAATTTTTTGAAATTTAAGGAGCTTAAATTAATCGATTATTTATTCTAAAAGGGATTTATGGAGCTGTCACTGCTTCATCACTCTTAGCTTTTATTTTAAAAAATAATAATAATTAGTAACCCTTCATATTAGACTGATTAATGTAACAGTAGTTGTGCTGCTTCCGCGTGGGTCCTGAATTAAAAGAGATTAAAGATTTATATTTTATTTTTTTAATTTATTTTAACTGTTTTAAAATAAAATACAAATGATGAAAATATTAAATTGTCTTTGGGGTTTTTGTGTAAATAAAATAAAATATTATAAAAACTTTACCAACTTTGGTGTTCTTTTATTATAATAGTATAGATATGCTCCGTCACATCTAGCTTAAAATCTTAGGTCACCGTGGCTATAATAAATATTTAGAATTTTTATTTAAAATCATGAGTAATTAGTTGGTAGTTCCAGAGCATCATATATCATTGCCTATGTGGGTGTCTTCCTCCAATCATGTAGCGAAAAATATTATGAATAGAACAAAAGTGGCTCACTCTTGTTGTTGGATAAGTAGGAGACAATAATAATTTATTTTAATATGTATCGATATTTTTTATTTATCGAGAGTATTGCGTAAGCGATGTCACGTGATATTTCAATAATACTAAATAATTTTTTTAAAATTATAATAATATTTTTTTAATTATAAATTATAAATTTATAGTTGCAATCAACCCAAACATCCTCGGTAAATGTTTTATGATCATAATCATGACAGATAAGTGTGCGCGGTGAGGCAATAACAACACAAGCGTATGAGAAGGCCGGTGATGCAGCAAAAGAAGGCGCCAACGAGGCCAGAACGGTTGGCCAAGACGTCAAAGACAAGGCTGCAGCCACTGCTGAAGATGTGAGACATTTTTACCATAACTTATTAAATGCCTTTGGTGGCACTGCCTTAAATACCATAAGTTAATAAGGATTCGTTGCAAGTTTTTTTTCTTAAAATTGTTTTAAATTAAATAAAAAAAATATTTATTTGTTCAAACGTAAAAGTGATTTTAAATTAAAAGATAATAAGCTAAAAAACTTGGCAATAAAGTGGCATTAAGCCAAAAAAGCTTTAAGTTTGAAAAACATTAATTGTTATAATTTTTAAAAAAAATTTTTTACATAATTTTATATTTAATATAGATCTTATTTGATAAATCTTAAAAAATAGATTTTAAAAGTATAATTTTTATAAATAAAAAAAGGGGGGATGCGTTAATAACATTTATGATATTTTTAAAAAATATTTAAAATTATGTTATGTAAAAAAAGCAAAAAGCTTAAAAGGCTAAAAGTTTTTACGTTTTCAAATAGCTTGTGTTTGGCTTAACTTTTTTGGTAAATTTTTTGATTTATTTACTTTTTTTTAATAAAAAAATATATGTGAAAAGATGCAAAAAAAAAATCAAATAATTAGAATATGAGGCCAAACAAGTGAGTTTTTAAAAAAAATTTAAACAAAAAATATTTAAAAATAGTTAAACAAAACATAAACTAAGATTTTTTTGCTTTTTTAATTTTAAACCAAAAGACAAAAAATCAAACCTTTCCTTTATTAAATGAAGCTTAAATGTCTTAATTTGGTGGTACTACCTTAAATACGATGAGACATATTTACCATAAGCTATTAGTATCAAATGGCTGTGTGGGTCCATCACTTTGCAAGTAGAATTCATATAAATTTATCATTCAAATGTATTTGGATCAATGCCACCCCCGATATATATTGAACAATTTTTTAGCAAGTTGATAAATATGTTAATTTGTAATTAAAATATAAAAAGATACTTAATAATTTGTAGTAAAAATTGTAAATATTTTTAAAATTTTTAATTTATTATTAAAATTAATAGTAAAAACTAAAAACTATCTTAAGTTGCCAAACACAATTATAATTTTATAATCTACATACATACATGGTGTTCTAAAT
>JAOTRH010128040.1:0-14426 GCA_034768845.1 Heliamphora exappendiculata | reverse complement strand
ACATTACATACAATTTAAAATTTTTTAAACTAAAATTACTATAATATACTCAATTAAATAATTCAACCATCCTCGTAAAAATTAAAAAATTCATATCAATATCTCAAACATTATAATTTAAAAATAAATAAAAAATTGATAAACAATTCAATTGATAGGTTATTTATTATTTTTCATCTAGAATAAAAAATTTTATTTAAAATTTATAGGCTATTTACTGTTTTTCATCTAGAGTAATGTTTATTTTCATAAAAAATTTTAACGAGCAAGATTCTTTTGAAACAAAAATACCTTAGAATAAATAAATTTATCTATACTTTTTTTAAAACATGTATAAATAACACAGATAAATTTATCTATTTTTTATTGAAAAAACGTGTAAAGAATACAAATAAATTTATTTCTATTTTTTTTAAAATATGTATAAAGAATATAAATAAATTTATCTATTTATATTATCTATGTTGATATGCAAACAGATAAATTTATTTGTTTGGAGGGTATTTTTAGAAAAAATCACGCAATTGGATCTTATGCGTTAAAATTTTTGTTAATGGACCTTACGCGTTAAAACTTATTTTTTTAGATCTTTAACTGAAATTCATAAAATAAAAAGTAATGTTATATTAGACATTATAAAAAATGAAAAAAAAAATTTAAAAACTATTATAAAAAACAATCCCAGACACCCAAATTTTTTTTATTCAATCTTTTTTCTAAAAAGCTAAATATATCTTAAAAATCAAGTTTTTTTTTACATAAGCTTTTTAGTCCGTTTTGTTAAAAAAAATAAAATCTAAAAAATCAAATCAAAATTCTATTTTTAAAAATATTCTATTCAAATTCTACTATTTTAAAAAATAATAATATAATATATTCACAATTTATATAATATCACAATCAATTACAAATAATTATTAATATCAAATATATAAGGGTAAAATTGTAAAATTAGAATAAAAGCAAAAAAGTTAATTTTTATTCAAACAACTATTTTTTTTAAAACTAGGTTATAAGCTAATTTACTAAATAACCAAATTTAAGTTTTTAACTAAAATGCAAAAAATTAAAAAAAAAATTAAATTAAATTGTTAATCTGAACCTTAATCAGATATGGAGAGAAAGGGTGAAACAGTTGAAACAATTTCAAAATGATATGTTGTGCTGACTGCACATTACACATATACTCAATTATAAGCAAATACAAGAGCTAAGATTCTTATTATAGGCAAGAGTCTAATATCGGGTAGACGTTACCACTAGGAGACACAACCCTTGTTTTTATACATTTTTGAGTTGTATGCGAAAATAATATATTCGTTTATAAATGCCAATAAAAGCATATTAAATGATATTACTATTTATTAAAATTAAAATTAAAATTAAAATTAAAATAATTTCAAAGTATGAATTTAGTATGAAAATATAAATAAGCAAGCAACTTGATTAAAAATAAATTGAATATTAAATTTATTAAAAATGAGAATACAAATTCGCTTGTATTCAAATTTTAATTTAATATTAAAGTAACTTGATGGATTTTTATTTTTACAAATATTTACTGACGGATTTGCAACAATTTATGCATCCTAATTAGGTCAAATTGGGCAATACACAAGATTATGAATAAAAATATCTATATATAAATTTCTTTGACTAATAAGAGACATAATAAAACTTTAGCATTCTCTATCTGTTGTAAGAATTAAAGTAATGTCCGTATTCATTTTTGTAAATTTGGGTCACAATAAAATAAAAAATAGAATCCTTAAATATTTTTTTTTTATCATTATTGAATGTTACTTATTCATAAAGTGAAATATTTAACAAAATCCATATGAAGAAAAATAAAATTTTGAAACTTTGGGAGGCGTTGCCCCTGTCCGCCCCATTTAGCTTTGCCCCAAAATAGATTATTTGTCATTTCTTAATACCTAATTTGAATGATTCGTACGTATATTTTGGGAAAAAGAAAAAACATTTGGTGCTTAGTCATTAATTGCACCAGAAATTTATGTATCTTTTAAAGCATTTGTATTAAACACGAACAAAACCAAAAATATTTTTTTTAATAAAAAGGCTGCAACACTTGTAATATGCGTGAAATGGTGTGCATAAAAAACCGCTCAAATAAAGATAAAGAAATAGATTGATGCAAAAAAAATATGTTAGAAAACTTGATGTTCCTAACAATGAACATTAGGTGATGATGAAGTTAACACAAGAAGCAAAAGATTTTGAGCTGATTAATTCTTAAGAACCTCGGCAAATATTTCTGAATAATTTGATCACGAATATAATAAAATCACCGAGTAAAATTGTTTATCATATTTGAACAATTATAATTTGGATAATAATTTAATGGGTGATGTAAGAATGAACATTGGGGTGATGACAAAGTTGACACAAGAAGCATGTTTTCAAAAAAAGAAAAAGGTTAACACAAGAAGCATAAGATTTGGAAAATTATGAATACATCACTCAATAAAAGGATTTTGGGTATAAAACAATTAAAATAATTGGATATTAGTAATCATATGATTAGATTGCAATAAACAGTCTATTGCTAAAATTATAATTATTTTCTATTTTTTTAAAATAATTGTGATATGATAATGGGCATATTTGGGCAAACTTATTTATTGGCTTATTTGCTTATTTTAATTATAAATTTATTTATTTGATTTATTGATTTATTTTTATTTATTTTTGTTTTTTTTAAAAAAATTTATATTTTGATAAAAAAAATTTATTTTTTCGACTCGTCCCAATGAGAAGAGTCTAAAAAGTATAATAATTTGACTAAATTGACTTTTCTCTCTTTCTCTCACTAAAAACGAAAAGTCAACTTAGTCAAATAAACAAATAAGTCAATTTACCTAGGCCAACATTATTATTTATTTCTATTTAACTTATTTTTTTTATATGAATTTATTTATCGACTCAGTAATATAAATACTTTAATTACCCAAAAAAATATAAACAATTTAATTCACTAAAATGAGCGTGGCATGAGCCCAGAACCGTCTTAACCTGATGATCCAGTACTTTTTTTTTTTGATCAAGTCCAGTACTTCTTGATAATCGAGGAAATGAAAATACTTAATATACTAAATATTTTTTTTAATGATTCTTTCAACATTACACTAAATAATCATTTTAGCCTTTTTTTTATAAGTAATTAATAAATTAAAAAAATTAGTCAGCAATAAAAAAAATTTAAATGAGGGGAAAAGGCCCCCATTAAGGTCTTTAAGTGTTTTTTTTCTCCATTTTAGTAAAAAGATTTTAACTTTAATCCAAATGAAAATAGTTTTAAATTTTTTTGTTATCGCGAAATATTCAAAATGAAAAATATAGAAAATGCAGAAAAATGCCAATTAAACAAAAGCTATTCCAAGCAATATAGGCCCTGTTTGGGCTAAATTTGGAAATTGTTGCTTATTTTGTTTCGTCTAAACTTTATTTTTTTATGTTTTGATTAAATTTTTTTGCTTCTTCAAATTGTCTCAACGAGATGATCAAAAAATTTTAAAAACTTGAACAAAATATAAAAAAAAAGCTTATTAAAGACAAAAATAAGTATTATAAAATTTGACCTATTAGCTTATTTTGGTATATATTGGTCTTTATATATTTTGATTAAATTTTTTTATTTTTTTAAACCATCTTGATGACAGATATCGAAATGTAGACTAATTTAACTAAATGATAATTTTTTAGTAAAAATCAAAATAAATATAATAAAATAAATAAATAAAAAATTATCAAAACGGGACCATATTATTAAATAGTTTTTCAAGTAGATGAGGAAAACAATCTCCTCTAGAATTTCATTTAAAAAATATGTGTATAAATTATCAAGCTCAATCAGATAGAGGCTCTGACGCAATTTTTTTTGGTAATTGTAAGGTTTTCAAAAAAAAATTTAAAAAATTATCTCGAATTCAAAATAAAAAATTTAAATTTATTTATATATTGTGAACCATACTGTAAACAAATCTAAACTACTAATTTTAAATTTTAAATAAATTTTTAAAAATATTTTCTGAATTTATAGTATTCTTGACAATTTTGTTCGTTCCCCACATTTTTTTTATTACCCACGTCACGATGACAAGTACTTGTACATTTGTTCTCTTTGGAATAAACTCTGAGATTTTTGTTTATTTTGTCATTGTTTGAAATTTTTAAATCTTTTGAATACATTTGTCTCTCTTTATCGATCGTATTGATAGAAATAACAAAAAAAAAGTAATTATTTTTTATCAAAAACTAAAAATATCTATTGAAATAAGTAATATATAATTTAGCTTACTGACTTATTTTGATTTTTTATCTTTTTTGAATTTTTTTCCTTTTCACATTTTGGGTTTTTTTTTTTACTTTTTCATCTTGTAGTGACGAAATGACTCAAAAAGTATAATAGTTTTATCAACTGATTAAAAAACTGACTAAAAATAAAAATATGCAAATAATTAATTATGCCGTGCAGAACCATTGTAATCAAAGAGTTTAACTCTTTGATTACTCTGAATTTGTTATTATCTACTACTTAATAAGTGGTGTTTAGCATGACCAATCTATTAATATGGTCTTTTGGGTCATGAAAAGAGTTGGGTAAGTTATGAGGAAATTTTGATTCAAGATTGTGGATCAATTCTGCGCTTTCGAATTAAGAACACATATGCATTAGAAATCGAGAGCTTCTACCGACAATATTACGAGCATTACGTTAAACTACTGGACAAGGGAGAACAACCAGATAGGTACTGAACTCAGTCACTATTAAAAAATATGTATAGTTTTGCTAAAACTATATGTTCGAATTATACAGTATTCCAACCAATATACATTTATTTAGCCGAATTCCATAACACAAGTGCACTTTTAAGAGTGTAGGTATTCAAATTGCATCACTTTATTCAATATTATAGTGTTCCCGTATTTATGTGATAATTTTATATGCATCACCATAATTACTCTAATACATGACATAATTTATATATTCGGACAAACTTCACCCTCGTAATTAAGATCAGTTTATAGTACTAGTGACAAGTTACTATACAATAAGTCACTCTGTCTTTTTTATTAGTGGATAAAATAAAGTTTTTATGGCTCAACTTCTTTTCTCAATGGAAGGGAATTGATCCGTTGGTGCCAATATTGGTTTTTCACAGAGCCCAATCTGAAAAAGCTTACCAGACAGTCGGAGTTCTTTTCGAAGTCCTCTGCGCTTTTAACAAGACAGAAAGTTGAAGATGTTGCTTCTGAGGTAAGCTCTGAATCAATTTAATTAGTGGCTTTCCTGATATGCTTGTATAATGGGGGCGGATGGAAAAAATCTGAGTGAAAAAATCAAATATTACTTTTACCCTCATATTATTGAGGACGAGAAAAGCTTGTAATAAAATAAAATAAAACGGAGAAGGCGAGGCAGGACATAATAAATTGTTATCAATATTTACTTCATTGTTTACGATAAATTAGCTTACAATTAGGGATGGCAATTTTTCTTCGTCATGCTTTGTCTCTACGCGTTTTCATCCCGCTATATATAGATTTTCTCTACCGTCGATAACAAATGAAGTGGAGGTGGTATTTGCTTTTTTTTTCGCCACGTCTCCGATTATATAAAATATTTAAATATAAATACATGTATAAAATATATATTTTTTAAAATATAAAAAGTCTAAAACTTTAAAGTATAATATTTATCGCTAGTTTTTCTTTACTATTCTTACATTTTATATATGTAGTTCTATTGATTTATCAACTACTATTTATTTACTATATCACTCTTTTAAATATTAAAAATTATTTTCAAAATATTTTCGTTTTCTCCGTTTTCTTTTTTATATTTTTTTTCCGTCTCTACCATGATCAAATAAGAGACAAAAATAAAAAAATTCATCCCAATCCAAAATCCCCATTCCTCTTCATTGTCATTCTCACTTGCAACCACCACCGAGGGTGATAATCTGGTTGTCTCATCACTTTACTTTCACTGGGTAAGAGTACAAAAGGTCATGGGCTCAAGGCATGCGTTTAGCGACTCCTAAAATGTTGCGAGCTGGCTGACCCGACTCTTGTCCAATTGGTCTTCGGAGGAGCTGTGGTTAAGCTAAACTCGCTCCATTTTGATAAGTTTCGAAACAGGAATGAGTGGCTATAATTACACCTAGAGCAGGTTGCCATTGTCAGCCACTCAAATCCTTTTCATCAAGCAAAAAATAATTAATTAATTAATGCCCTTTAACAACCAATCACAACATATGTTTTATTTAAGATTTTAAATTTTAATTAAAATTATTTATTATGTTAAAATCAACAAGTAAATAATTCTATTATAAGTCAACTCAATCGAACATAATTATCTATGTGATCAAAATATATTTATTTTAAAAAAATTAATTAATTTATAATATTTTGATAATAAATTGTTAAATATATATATTCCAATCATATGACTAACCATTTTCGATTGAACTGATCTTTAATAGGAATAAATAATTACAATTAAAATTTAGAATCCTAAATAAAATATATTTTAACTCACAACTCTGCCGAGATTAACCACTTGGAAGACTGGGGGTAGGGCTCTACTTTTTGGGAATGGGATGCCTACGGCCCCCAAAGCACATCAGGTTTTGCAACGCCTCAAACAGTACCATTTTGAGGCCAAATGCCACAACAGCTTAGAAAAATGGATCTATTGAAATAAAAAGCAATAATATGCATGTACGGTAAAAGTGGATCTCAAATATCACTTTGAAAAAGAAAATTCCAAATTAAAAAATAATTTGGAGAAATCTAAACCTCTTCTTGAAAATGTGTATAAAAATAATTAGCTCCAAAGTAGCAGGCTGTTGTTGTGCCCTTTAGAGAAAATTAAAATGATTAGGGCCCGTTTGGTTCTATTTTTTGGAAATAGTTTTTAGAGAATTATGTTTTGAAAATTTTGAAATTCTGTCGGAATTTTTTAGAAAAATTTTTTTGAAAAAAAGGAAAAAGATGAGTTAAAAATTGACAATTTTTGAAAACAACAAAAACATGTTTTTTAATTTTTCTTGGCTGTTTTTTAAGATAAAATCAAACAGAACGACTCTTTCTCGTCCTCCTCCTCTCAGTGTTCTCAATTAGTAACCGTCGCCATTGTCGTTGGCGTCGGCGTCGGCGTCTCAGTCCCTCTCAGTCGTCGTCCTCCTCTCAGTCGTTTCAGCCTCTCAGTCGTCTCAATCCCTTTCGTCGTCGTCGGCGGCGGCGGCATGAGCTCGTCCTCTCATATCGTCGCACTAAGATGTCGCAAAGCTCTGATTCTGTCGCCGGCAGCGGCGTGAGCTCTGGTTTGGTTCTGTCGCTGACAGTATCGCGAGCTTTAGTTCGGTTCTGTCATCGGTTCGGTTCTATCGCCAGTGGCAACATGAGCTGTTCTGTTATCGCGGTGGGGTTAAGAGTTAGGGCTAGAGTTAAAGTTAGGGTTTTCAAAAATAATACACCAAATGCCATTTTTTTAAAAAAAATATTATAAAATTATTTTCTAAATTTATTTTTGCAAAACAGTTTTCAAATAACAATTTTAGAAAACACAACCAAACGGACCATGTTTCTTGCCACACAAAAAAATCAAATCCTTAAACTGTATTATTCGTTTTTTTTTTAAATACACTTAACATTAACAATAAAAATTATATACATCTCAAGCACACTAACATAATGAAATTTTTTAATAATATGATAACAAGAACTTTGCAATACAAAAATCATGAAATTCTTTCACAATAATTAAATAAAAATTATAAACACCCCATGTTTGATCAAATGTTATCCCATAAATTACATTTCAAATTTGTGGGGACCATTGTCAATTACTAAAAAAATTATAAAAATAATCATCATGAACGAATGATTTAGTTGTCAAATGCTATTTCATTGAGACAAAAAAAGAGTATAAAATTTTGTATTAAAATAAATAGTACTAATAAAAATAGTATACAAGCATAAAAATATTACATACCTAAGATTTTATGTTAAATGATGTTTAAGAAGAAATATACTCATACTTTATCATATTTGATAAATATGACATCTCAATATCCTAATACATAAGAATGATAGTAAGCAAATATATTATATTTTAATAATTATATTAGTATAATAAAGTAGTTAAGTATAATAATATATTAACACACATGTGGTTGATTTACAAATGAATTCTCGACATTTGTAGTGTTGACGGGTTGATCAATATTCTAAAAAATTATAAAATAATTAAATATCATTGCAAAAATATATAAATTGAAAGTAATTTAAATATTGGTAATACCTGATTTTGGCGAGTAGGTTGCGAAATAACTTTTGTCCTCTTTTCATTTTTTTCATGTTAAGATTTTAATATACGATCACTATTATGTGCACTGACTTTCTTTTTAAGTCATTAATTAGCTTTTGCCAATAGAAAATCAATTGCATTTGGGCACTAATGAAATCGTGCAATACCTTAAGGGATAAACCTGCAATACCTTAAGGGATAAACCAACGTCATCAGTAAAATCAACATTCATAACATGGTCCCACAACAATAATACATTTTTTACAACCACTTGATTGTGATTTGGAAAACAACTGAACAACAATAATTCACTTTTTGATTAAAAAAGCTATACAAGCTCAAATAATAGAATGTCAGCCTTTTAAAATACACTATTTTTTAAATATTAAAATTTTTTAATTTTTTTAATAAAAAAAGTACACAACAATCATACATTTTTTAATATAACAATAAAACATATCCAAATACCATTTTTTGGGAGGCAAATTAGCTGTCGATGGACTTAAAGCAGTGTTGGTGGTGATAGCGTTTTCGTCGCAAGCATCAGTGGCGGCGGCTTTGTTTTCGTCGAATGCGGTGGAGACTGTCGTTGAAGGCGAGGCAGGGATTCTAAAATTGTTTTTTATTTTAAGTTTTATTTTTTGAGAGAATAGAATTGTCAAAACGACTTAGTTTTAAGTAAAAAATTAACAACAAAGTTATTTTAAAGCAAAACAGCATCGTTTCAAGTCCAACAAAATTCTGCTGCCCCCCTACTTTCTCGGTTCAATTCCTTTCAATTCCTCTCAAGACCGTCGTTCCTCAAAATCCCTCAAGACTATTTTTTACGGTTTTAGATGGATCTACAATAATAATTCGAATCGTTTATTTTATAGGTATTACATATTAGATCATTTATAAAAATAATTACTTCTATAGGATATTCACAAATAAATGAGAAATTAAAAGTTTATTGCACAAAATAGACAGTTTCAGTTTGAAATGGGTTATTAAGTTTTTACTCTCCATTTTATGAAATGAACTGTCATTTTTTATATATTTGTAAATATTCGATTGAAATAAATTTTTTTTATGAATAATTTACTATTTAATATATATAAAATAAATTATTCGAATCGTAAATATAAACCCTTCTAAGACTCTTAAATGAAAGTCTTGAGAAATCTTGTGGGACGGCGATCTTGAGAAGAATTGAACCCTACTTTCTCTATAATTCTTTTGAGGTTTTAAGAGTGAAAGATGCCACCAACTTTTGTCCTCTTCTTTTGAACTTTTTAACGCTAGTCCTGCTGCTGCACTTTATCTCAATGCTCAGAAATCAGAAACTTCTTTTGTCCTATTTATGAATGATTCTCTCTCTCTCTCTCTCTCTCTCTCTCTCTCTCTGCCTTAAACGTCCTCTTCCTTTTTGCCCTTTCTACAGCATTTTTTTATTTATATAATTAGCCCGATTTGAACTAAATATTAAGAATTTTATTTATTTTTATTTTTTAAAATTTTTAAATCATCTCGATAAGATAAATCTAAAAATTAAAAAAATTTGATCAAAAAATTAAAAAAATCTACTAAAAACAAATATAAGCAGCATAAAATTTGCCTTATTGATTTTTTTGACTTATTTTTTATCATTTTTAAATTTTTTTATATTTTGATATAAAAATTTTATTTTTTTAACTCATCTTAATAAGAGAAGTCAAAAAATATATACTAGTTTAACTAAATAATTAACAAAATTTACTAAAAATGAAAATAAGTAAATAAACAATTATTCCAAACATAGCCAATTAATTATACATAATTTTTTGTCTTTTCAAAATTATATATTTTGTCTATGATTTATGGAATTTCCTTGTTCATATTAATTATAGTAGTGACCCAATGAGATCTTTAACAATAAATTAAGCATTGAAACCAAGAAGTGGTCATTATTATGCAGGATTAAAGGTACAAATTTTAAAGAAATAGTACAATGGTACGAAAAAATAAAAGTGCCATCGTAAAGACCATAGGACATATTCCTCCCTGGTAGCAACCTCAAATAAAGCCAAGTTGAGAGTCATTGTATTGGCCATGGGATTCTTCTTCAATTGTGGTGTTTAGAAAATACATGTTCGTAATTTATAAATTGTAACTAATAACTGATGTTGCAAGTATTTAATAAATGTTGTAATTTATAGTTAAAATAAAAATATATAATTATAAGTTGTAGTAAAAATTACGAATATTTAAAAAAAATTATAATTTATAACTAAAATTTATAACAGAAAATTAAAAATTATTAGCATGTATTACCAAACACTACCATGTTGTTTGTAATTGTGCTTTGCTGTTGGTGGAAACATTGTGACTTCTTAATATTCAATGGAATGAAAGTTAAGCACGAGCCGAGCATGTGCCTAAATTTGGTATTTTTAAAGTCAAAAGTTTGTTGGTTTGGTTTCTTATCTTTTAGAAATAATGATTTTAGTATTTATATTTAAAAAACATGATCTTTTCCTTCATTAATAAATGTTTACAATTGAATTGTAATACTTAAAAATAATAATTTTAACTTTTTATGTTGGTACTAGAATATGATTTTAAGCCCACGGAAGAAAAGGTTAAAAAGTAAGAGTTTAACTCCTGTTTTTATCCAACCAATTGACTATTCATGTTAACATTTTATGTTTGTTTTTATTAAAATAGACAAACAAACCCTTGGTGCCCAAAGTTAAGGCCCTATTTTAATCTTATGACTTTTGACTTGTAATTAAGAACCAAATAACCCACATTTGTTTGGACTTCTACAAAACAATTAACATTTCATTTAATTAACAAAAAATTCATATGTTCCTCTTTCACCTAATATTTTATCGAATTTGGTTTGGCTAAAAAAAAAATCCAATTGTATTTTATCAAATGGGGTTTAATTAAAAAAAATCAAGAAGGTAGTGTGAGCAAGATAGGGCCATAACCAGAGTTTTTATATTTTAATCGTATTAAAATGTACTAATAAGAATTAGTGATACTATACAAAAAAGAAATAATAATTGATGGGTTTTTAGAATTTAAAAACATTATAATGACAAATAAATATTAATAATTTTATATTTTAATCTTATTAAGAAACAATAATGGATGGATTCTAGAATTAAAAAAAATTAAAATAACAAATAAGTATTAATATTTTTATATTTTCATCTTATTATGATTTTAAAATAAATTATATACATTTAAAAAATGTATTTGATTTGTATAATTTTTAAAAGGCCCATAACAAAAAGCGGGGTGAGAGAAATAACTACCATATCTCCCCTAATTGTTATTAGCAACAACAAAAACTAGTATATAATATACGGTGGGAGCAAAATAGGACAAGAAAATTGTGATCTCTTTTATTGTCAGCAAAATTATACAAGAAAATAATTTACAAGTAAAATTAAATGAATTAAAAAAATATATAAAAAATAGGTAGAAATTGGTATTCAACTTTTTTGTGATATATAATCTAATACTTTTTATAGAATTTATTTTATAAAAAATTGTTTCTGCTAAAAAAGTTATTATGGGATGATTTTTTTTAACGATAATTGAACACGCGCATAAAAAAAATTGTTGGTGTGCACATAAATTGAACACAATAATTGAACACGCACATAAAATTGATTTTTTTCACACAATGATTGAACACGCATATCTTATAGTGGCCATCTTGACATCATAATTTGTATAGATTGTTGGTGTGTTATGCCTAGTTAATACATACTTTCTATGTTCATAATTTTAAAAAGATTTGCATTAGAAATATAACATAATTAAAACACATTAAGATGATATGATAATTTTTTAAAACAATAATATCATCCCATATTAAAAGAACACATATCAAGACGGCCACTATAAGATACTTTTTTCGCGAGGGTCACTCTATTCACTTTTCATAATCATCTCACTCTCTTGTCATACGATCAAAACTATCTATATTAATACAAAAACAACAGTCTTGAGGTGATATTTGTCTATATAACGTATTCATAGACTAATTTTGTTTACAATTTTTTTTATTTTACTTTTTAATTTATCTCTCAGTCTTTACTAACCAACTAGGTGTGAATATCGTGTCGTGCCATATTCATACATATCGTGTTTTTGTCAAAAAGTTCTTAACACTAGCACTTACATGATTATAAACGAGTTAAATATGTTCACAATCTGTTTAATAATCTATTTAACGACTTATTTAATAACAAATTTAAAATTTTAATTTTATACTTATTTTAATCATAAAATTATATAAATTATAATAAATAAAAGAACTTCAAACAATTTGTGAAAAATCTTTAAATAATTTGATTAAAAAATAACATGAATTCATGCACGAAGTAGTTGATGGAAATTTTTTTTACAAAAGTTAAATGGGTTTGATGAATTATTTTCAGGTTATACGGGTTCTACACTAGCCCAATTTAATTATTAAACGTGCTATTGAGTCGTGTTATTTCTAATTTCATTTCAAAAAATAATTTATTCTAATTCTATAATTTTGTATAGGATTCGAGTTGTCACGTTAACAATTTCCACACTAATAACCAATTCTTATGTCTTTTAATTTCAATTCTAATTTTGTCTCTCTATTTGAAATTTAAATTTTTCATTTTCTTTAGAATGTGTTTGGGCTAATTTTTTTTAGAAATTTTTTGGCTTAAAAGTAAAAAAAAATTAATCAATTGGTTTGGCTTAATTAGGTTTTTTTTGGCTTTTTCTACATATTTTTACATCTATTTTTTTACAAAAAAATCAAAAAACTTAATAAAAGCCTTAAAAAAAATTAGTCCAAATATAGGCTTAAAAAAATAGCGAAAGTGATAGTATAAAAAAGATATTCTTAATATGCATAGACATATACATAATTAACAAATATAGTTAGTTTAATGTATTTTAATTTTGATATACATATATTTTTATTGTTGTTTATAGTTAAAATTAAGAGTGAGACTAATAATTTTTTTTTTTTAATACATTGTTACTTTAAATAATTTAAAATTTTAATTATCATTTAAAATTAATTTTATAATAAAATTATAGTGTCTTTTGACATGCTAGCCTCGAGGAATTTTGACCATATTTCAGTAAATGTTACTTATTGGCTTACTAGTTTTTTTAGCTTAAAAACATAGAATTTGGCTTATTTTTACTTATTTTTGTGTTTTTTATATTTTGATCATTTTTTTTATTTTTTCGACTTGTCTCAATAAAATGAGTTTAAAAAGTATAATTGTTTGACTAAATGATGAAAAAAATTCACTAAAGACGAAAAATTTATAATGGCCCTGTATGGGTAAATTGACTTATTTAATTATTTGATTAAATTGATTTTTTTTATCTTTAATGAATATTTTTTACAATTTAGTCAAACTATTATAATTTTTAGATTCTTTTCATTGAGACAAATCGAAAAAATAAAATTTTTGATCAAAATATAAAAAATTTTAAAAAAATAAAAATAAATAAAAATAAATCAATAAATTAAATAAATAAATTTATAACTAAAATAAATTAATAAATTAATAAGTAAGTTTATCCTAACCGGTCAAATGTCAAATAAATTAATAAATTAATAAGCCGAATTTATCCGGCCTATAGCAAAAAGAAACTAAAAAAAGAAAGGAAAAAACGAACCACCTGAGTCCTGTCATCACACGACAGTGGTAAAAAAATATCCGCAAATCGTGTCCGTCCACTTTCCCCATCACATCCTCTCATGAACCGACATGTGCCCTTCTCCCAGAGCATCTTCTCGCGTTATTCCCAAAAAAACTACACCTCCCTCCCCCTTCGCACCTCTCTCTCTCTCTCTCTCTCTCTCTCTCTCTCGGCAAAATCCTTCTTCCCACATCTGAGACTCACCAGTCACCACGCCTCTCGTCGGCCTCCGGTACGTCGTCATCGCCATTTTACATCACACTTTAGTAGATTCACCTCTCCATTTCTCTCTCTAGAATCATTAATTAATCATCAGCCTCTATTGTCATCGCAGGCGAAGGCACTTCATCAACGCCTTATCATCTACAAGGTAATATCTCTCAACATTCATGAATCTATACATTGTGGT
>JAOTRH010128029.1:0-14426 GCA_034768845.1 Heliamphora exappendiculata | reverse complement strand
AAATAAGGAGTGTAAGTATAAAAATAAAAAAATCAATTACTGTAAGTGTGAAAATATTATTTTTTTGTCTAAAAATTAATAAAAAATTAACTTTGAAATTAAAGTGTTATAAAAATTAAAAAGTAAAAGGTGCAATAATGAGAATAGATTGAGTGTCAGTAATATAATTCTTAAATAAAAAAATATAAAATAATATACCGTATTATAATTAATTTATTTTAATATAATAATAATTTTTAAAATTATAAATACATAAAGTTAAAAAAAATCTCTAGAAGGGAAACTTCTGGAAAAGACGTAACGTACCTTCTCGTCCTTTCGTAATTCTTTGTTTTCTTCCCATTTTTATCTTCCACGCCCCATGCTTTACTTCTTCTTTTTTTTCCTTTTGGGTTCATTGGAATCCCATCTCTTCTATATGTGTTTCTTACGAACCTTCTAGAATTATTAGAAAATGCCCAAGCCCCTCCCTGATCCGCTCTATCCCATTTCCTACCAGATCTGATTCCAGACAATCCTCTACATAATTGTCGATTAGGTACGAGTTTTGTTTCAATTCTTCCAATTATGGTCTTCCTCTTGTGAATTGGGAGGCTTTTTTATCTGTTTGTTTTGCTTAGGTGGACGGCGATGGCACCGCCTCCGGAAGAGAACAGCGGTGGAGAATCGACGGCCGGTGATGCACCAAGATCTCTTCCGACGCCGTTTTTGACCAAAACGTACCAGCTCGTGGACGACCCGGGCATCGATGACGTAATCTCGTGGAACGAGGACGGATCTGCCTTCATCGTCTGGAATCCGGCCGAGTTCTCCAGAGATTTGCTCCCGAAGTATTTCAAACACAACAATTTCTCGAGTTTTGTTCGTCAACTGAACACATACGTGAGTCTAATTACACTAATCTGATTAAAATACCTATTGATTGAGGCTTGCCAATCAATCCTTAATTTGTTCTTTCAAAATTCGTAGGGATTCAGGAAGGTAGTGCCTGATAGATGGGAGTTCTGGAATGAATGCTTCCGTAGAGGTGAAAAACGACTTCTATGCGATATTCAGCGTCGGAAAGTTCCGATGGCTGCGGCTGCGACCGTGACAGTCGCCGCAGCACCACCGCTGCCGCCGCGGACGGTGTCTCCATCGAATTCAGGAGAGGAGCAGGTGATCTCATCTAATTCGCCTCCAGCGGCCGCACCTATGCTGTGTCCAGAGATGAGTTTCGAGACTACGGCTGATCTTATCGACGAGAACGAGAGGCTGAAGAAAGAAAATATTCAACTGAACAGAGAATTGAATCAGATGAAAAACCTGTGGGGTAATATCTACACTTTGATGTCAAGTTACGCTAACAATAGATCGGAAAGCTGTTCTCAGGCGGCGGTGAAACCGCTCGATCTGTTGCCGGCGAGGAGATCCGGCGAGGAACCTGACGTTACAGCCGGCGGAGACAATCAATCGAAGCCGGAGGATGAGATCAAGCCAAGATTATTCGGTGTCGCCATCGGTGCGAAGCGGTTGAGGAAGGATGAGAGGGAGTCGGGGCAGCTAGAAGAGACGCAACTGCAACTGCAACTCGGCGCGAATCAGATGAAATGGGAGCCGTTGGATTATAGGAACAGTTGTGATGATCAAGATATCTCGTGCCTAAGACGGTGCAGCGGGACCAATCAGAAGGCGTGTAACTGATTGTCGTAGGTGGAACTTAGATTATAATAGATTGACCATCTATATCAGAAGGTGTAGAAAGTGTGCAGGCACGTACCAAATTGGTCACGTGATTCGCAAACCTTTTGTGGAGACCAATACCAATTTCATGAAGCTTCTTGCAATTTTTTTTTTCAGTAATGTGAAAAAATTAAAGTAGTTTTTCTTTTTCGTTTTTCTTTTGAGGTAATAAAGTTAAAATCTTTTGGGCAAATCGTACTAACAGCTAAATGGAAGTTGTATATTTTATCATTTATTTGGGTCTCCTTTGTCAATTAGTTTTAAAATCTTTTGGCATAAGTTATTTAGTGAGGGTATGAAATGCAACATTAAGCATGTTGATGTGATTTTAGGATTAATTTTACATTTAAAAAAATAATTATAACATATTAGTATGATTTTACATTAAATAAACTTATGTGATATATATTGAATGAGTATATCATATTAACATGTTAACATAATATTTTCTACCAATATTGTAATTTCTCGAATTTTGGGCTACAATTGTTAGGTACAAATAAAGATTGCAACGACCCTTTTAATGTGTGTTTTTTCTTTTTAAATCATGAAAAGGCACTCGGGTTACATTAAAAAAAAAAACAATTTGGAAAGTCAAAATATCGGTCAAGGAAAGTTTGTTAGCTTTTTTATATTTTATTTTATGTTAAATAAATAAAAATATGTATTTGATTAAGAATTGGTATCTAAATCACCGCATAATGTGAAAAGGTTGTAATTTGATGGTAGTTTTTATAGTAATTATAAATTGGAAGATGAAGGGGAAGTGAAGCAAAGGCATTTGGGTAGGATGGGTCAAATCACGACTCGAGGCCGAAATTCGAGCTATTGGCCCGAGTGCCCTTGTTGGAGCGGAGTTTGGTCCTAAAGTGAAGGAATATCGGCCCAAGCCGGAACGGTCACGGTTCGGTTACCAACACGTTTTAAATGCGATGTGATTGAAGAAAGTACATGCACTAAACGTGACGTGGTCTGACATGACAGTCATTAAATGCAATTGACCTACGTTTCCCACGCGCCATGGGAACTTGGCTTAAATGACGGCCAATATGAGGAATTTAAGGCGATGTGACGGCTAGCAAACCGTCACCACCGCTAGCTCAGTGGCAGTGCTTGGAGAGGACAAAGTGGTAGGAAAACGTGTTAGTCAGGGACAGGCACATGTCAGAACTAAATCAAGAACGTTAGACAAAGGGGATTCTCACTATAAAAGGAAGGAGGACGAACACAAAAGAGGTAAGTTTTTGCCAGTAAAAGTTCTTTTTCCTCCTACTCAGTCTCTAATTTGATCGTCGGAGGGGCGCCCGGCAACCTACCGCTGATTAGCTTATGCGTGTTTGTCTTTGCAGAAGTTGATCTATTGGCAAGATCAATCGGACTGGATCCTATTGGTAAAATAAATTCAATTTACGGGAGCTCTTCGTACATTTGGCATCGTCTAAGGAAAATCTAGTTAACAGCATATTATTAAACTGCTGATGGCGACCCCTTCAAAGATACCCACTGTTCTTGATGGACACGCCTCGCCCGACGCGGAAAGAAGACAAAGGGTGCAAAGGAGATTGGATAAAAGGCTTGAAGATGGGGCAGCCAGAGCTCTGGAGCCAGAGTTTGTCAAGGAATCAACACTCCACGCAATGGGAGATGAAATAATGAGGTTTCGTGCCTCTTTGAAGAGCCAAGAGTTGAAGCACCAGGAGCGAGGCACACAAGTCCACGTTGGAGGCTCGCGTAGTGGAGAACGTAAGCAGTCAGGAACTAGGAAAGGGATGGGAGCGCATGGGATCGATCCAGAGTTAGGAAAGATATTTAGAGAGTTCACGAAGAAAAAGGAAGGTTCAAGTACCGAAGAAAGTAGTCACACTCCCAGGAGGTCCCGGCAAAAGAAACAACTCCCGCGGAAGGATGACCCGAGAAAGGAGGACGGCTTGCGGTCAGCACATAATACGACGGTGGAAATGAATGGCGTGTGGGACGAGAAAATTACCACGCCGTTCGCCATGCATATAGATGAGGCGAAACTACCGAGAAGTTTCTCTATTCCCAGATTCATGCCATACGATGGGCGTTTCGACCTAAACACGCACATCGGCCATTATAGGCAAATGATGACGTTGTGGAGTAGTAACGACGCACTCATGTGTAAGGTCTTTTGTGTCTAGTCTGGGCGAGGCCAGACTGAGATGGTTTAACCAATTGCTGCCACGATCGATTGCGAGTTGGAGGGACCTCGCAAAAGGGTTTGTGGCGCGCTTCGTCACAAACACAAAAATTTCAAAAGAAATTGATTCCCTAATGGCACTCCGAAGGAGGAAAAAGGAATCTTTGAGGGATTACACGAGAAAGTATTGGGAAGCATATAATGATATTGAAAACATTAACGAGGAAATGACCGTGGCGTTGTTTAAACATGGGCTTAAGCTCGAAGGGGGTTTGAGGACCTCTCTCACGAAGAAGTCTCCCCAAAACATCTCGGCACTGATGAACCGTGTGGAGCAATACATAAGGGTGGAGCAGGACCTGAGGAAGGCCAAGGTGGAACTAAAATTGTAGGAGCGAAGGCCGAGCCCTGATAGACCCAGGAAAGTTAGTTTGGGGCAAACGAGGGAAAGTTTGTCGCAGCCAAGCAAAAGGCTGAGGGGAGAGCAAACAGGGTCTCACATCCGGTTAGGGGCTAATTATGGAAGAAGGGAAGTCAACACTGTATTCAAGGAGTCGATTCATAAGATTCTACCTCAAATTAGAGATAGACCCTATTTTGTGTGGCCACCTAGGCTTCCTAACTACATCATACGGGCAGCAAAAGAAAAGGGGGTACGGTGGAGATGCTCTTATCATAGGAAAAAGAGTCACAAGACGGAGGACTGTTGAGCCTTCAAGAAGCATTTGGAGGACTTGGTCCAGCAAAGACATCTAAAAGAATTCTTAGAGGAGAGAGCAGATTAGCGAGCACCCACACCCACGAAGCGGGAAGAGCAATTTGCTAGACCCGTCAGTCATGGGACCATCCACGTAATCCATGGAGTTGCAGGACAAAGACGAACAATCTCCATGCGGGGGCAAATGCTTAGGCTCAGCCATATAGCCGAAGTACTGAGTTTACAGACAATCACGGGGAAGAGGACAAGGCTGGAGGGTTGCGAAGGCATCACGTTCATAGAAGAAGATGCTGAGAGGGTATAGCATCCCCACAATGACGCATTAGTCGTGTCCCTCAATATCACCGGGTTTGATGTTAAGCGGGTGTTAATTGACCAGAAAAGCTCAGTTGAGGTAATATACTATGCGCTCTACACAAAGCTTGGTCTGCGCACCCAAGACCTGATCCCATCATGGACCCCACTCGTAGGATTCGATTCTCAGCCAGTATGGTCTATGGGGAGAGCCACAATCCCAGTCAGGGTAGGAACGGTGGAGTTCCTAACCGATTTTTTCGTAGTAAATGTTCCCTATGCCTATAATGCTATCATCGGGCAAGCGTGGTTGCATGAGCTGAGGGCATCTCCCTCTACATATCATCAAATGTTGAAGTTTCCCACCGATAATGGAGTGAAAGTGGTTCACGGAGACCAGGCCGCCTCCAAAAATTGCCTCGTGGCGGCCTTGAAGGCGGAAGTCAAGACAATGGAAGTCAAAACTATCGAAGTTCCTACTGAGGTCATCTTGGAGGATGTCGAAGTAGAAGCCAAGGACAAAGCCGTCGAGGAGCTCGAAGCTGTCTTGATCAATCTGAGCGATCCCAAGAAATTAATCCTGCTCGGTTCTACCCTGGCCGAACAACCAAGGTAAGAATTACTTCAGCTATTGAAGTGTAACGTCAAGGCATTCGTAGGACATCCTACGAAATGCCAGGAATAGATCCATACTACATATTCCATTCCTTGAACGTTAACTTGGTTTCGAAACCAATCAGGCAAAGAGGGCGCCGTTCGGCACCTCACCACGCCGAAGCTGTAGCAGAGGAAGTAGTGAAGCTATTGGAGGCTGGGGCAATAAGAGAGGTTCAGTACCCGGAGTGGCTATTCAATATAGTGGTCGTCAAGAAAAAGGATGGAAGATGGAGAGCATGCGTGGATTTCACCAACCTAAATAAAGCATGTCCGAAAGATAGTTTTCCCCTTCCCAAGATTGATCAACTCGTAGATGCCACGGCGGGGCACCAACGCATGAGTTTCCTGGACACGTACAGGGGATACTATCAAATCGCCATGATGGACTGAGATCAAGAAAAGACGTCCTTCATAACCCCACGCGGTACCTATTGTTACAAAGTGATGCCGTTCGATTTCAAAAACGCCGGGGCAACCTTCCAAGGAATGGTAACCAAGATGTTCGCCAGAGTACTTGAAAAAACTATGGAAGCCTATGTCGACGATATGGTAGGGAAATCAAGGAGAGAAGAGGATCATCTGGTAGACCTCCAAAATGTGCTTGGTATTCTCAAAGTTCATCGCCTCCGCCTCAATGCATTTAAGTGCACATTTGGGTTTGGCTCAGGGAAATTTCTTGGTTTTCTGGTTACTAACCGCGGAATTGAAGCCAGCCTGGACCAAATCAAATCCATCTTGGAGGTAAAAATGCCGTGAACAGTGAAAGACGTATAAAGGCTGACAAGGATGACAGCGGCCTTGAACAAGTTTATAAGTCGATCTCCAGATAAGAGCTGCGCATTTTTTCTTACCATAAAGAAGAGAGAGCGGTTCCGTTGGAACAAGAATTGCGAACAGGCCCTTCAGGGTTTAAAAGAATATTTGTCATCTCCGCCTTTGCTCTCAATACCGAAAGACGGAGAGATGCTATTCCTATACCTAGCAGTTTCCTCACACGCCGTAAGCGCTATTCTTGTCAGAGAGGAAGAGAAACAGCAGAGGCCAGTCTATTACGTTGGTCATACTCTCACCGAAACTGAGACAAGGTACTTGCCGTTGGAAAAGTTAGCATATGCATTGGTTATAGCATCACGCAAGTTGCAGCCCTACTTCTAGGCGCATGCCATCACCGTATTCACTAAGTATCCTTTAAAAGCTGTATTCGCAAAGGCAGACTTGACAGGACGGATGACCAAATGGGCCGTCTTATTGGGGGAGCTTGACATCAGCTTCAGACCGAGGACCGTCGTCAAGGCCCAGGTATTGGCTGACTTTGTTGCCGAATTCTCTTGGATCACTCCGGGAATGGAAGAGGGAAGGGTGGACGAGCTTGCCATTCTGCAGAGTTCACAGGGGGTTTGGAAACTCCATGTAGACGGGGCATCAAACAACAAAGGTGCAGGGGTAGGAACGGTTCTCATGTCTCCCAATGGCATAGTCCTGGAACAAGCCTTGCGGTTAGAGTTTCATGCGTCAAACAACGAGGCTGAATACGAGGCACTGCTAGCAGGCATGGAAGCCACTACCAAGCTCGGTATAGCCGACCTAAAGGTCTTCAGCGACTCCCAATTAGTAGTCATGAGGCCAGGAATGACCATATGAAAAGGTATCTCGAAAAAGCCAAGGCAGCGATGAGTCAATTTTCAACATGCAAAGTTGAGTGAATGAGTCGAGCAATCAGCAGCCACGCAGGTTCGCTGGCCAGGCTAGGCTCGACAATCTCGACAATAGCTGAAAGAGCAGTAGTGGTGAAACTTCTCTCGAGATCGAGCATAGATGCCACTCAGAACTCACAAGAAATCCTACCGACCGAACAAGCTCCATTGTGGATGGATCCCATTATCTCATTCCTACGGAGTGGAGCCCTGCCCCTAGAAAGGAAGGAGGCATATAAAGTCATACTAAGAGCCGCCAAATTTTGGTTAAGCCAAACTGAGAATTGTATCGCCGTTCCTACACAAGGCCGTACCTCTTGTGTGTACACCCCAGTTTGGTAGAGGACCTCCTTTACGAGATTCACGATGGTATTTGCGGGAGTCACACGGGAGGACAATCTTTTGCGCATCGGACTATCACACAAGGGTATTTGTGGCCCTACATCCAGAAGGATGCACAGCAATACGTAAGAAAATGTAAAAAGTGCCAACTTTTTTCTCCTCTCATCCACCAGCCCTCGGGGAAGCTAAATCCACTTACAAACCCTTAGCCGTTCGCGCAGTGGGGTTTGGATATCACCGGACCATTCCCCAGAGCTGTGAGAAATAGGAAATTCATGGTGGCGGCAACGGACTACTTCACCAAGTGGATTGAAGCTGAGCCACTCGTTAGCATACGAGAGGCCGATATGAAAAGGTTTGTGTGGAAGAACATTGTGACACGATTTGGGATCCCCCGCGCACTCATTTCAAACAACGGCACTTAATTCGACGGGCGATAGTTTCGTCAATTTTGTGGCGACCTTAAAATAGAATTCTACAATTTCACCCCAGCATATCTGCAGTGCAATGGACAAGCAGAGGTCTCAAACAAAACCATCTTGGCCGGACTGAAAAAGAGGCTGGAGAAGGCAAAGGGAAGATGGGCAGACGAGCTACCCCATGTCTTGTGGGCCTATCGTACAACACCTTGACGCTCTACAGGGGAGACTCCTTACTCGATGGCTTATGGCACCAAGGCCATGATACCTCTGGAAATAGGTCTCCCAACTATGAGGTTAGACGACTTTGATCCCAAGCGGAATGAGGAGCTGCTTGCCAAAGACCTAGATTTGGTAGAAGAACGCAGAGAGGAAGCACTCATGAGGATTAGTTCCTACCAGCAAGAGATGAGCAGAGAATACAACAAGAAAGTCAGACCCAGGGAGTTCACCCCCGAAGACTTGGTCTTGAGAAAGGTTATGAAAAATACGAAAATACTAGGGGAAGGGAAATTAGGGCCGAATTGGAAAGGACCATACATAGTTAAAGCAGTCATCGGACTTGGAGCTTATTATCTCAAGGGAGTAGACGGAAAAGATATACCTAGGCCGTGGAATTCGGCCAACTTACGGGTTTTTTTATCATTGAACTTGTATCTTACTTCCTGTTTTGTGAACATCAATGAAAAATCATCTTTCTATGTCTATTTTTCAATGTCCAACCCTCATGGTTTCTAACAACCTCTCCGTGGTAGGAGGCCAGTTCAGCCTGATGATAGAACATTTTCTCAAGAGCTTCCAAGCTCTCAGGGTTTCTAATAACTCCTCATGAAAGATGGCCAGTTCGGCCCGAGGATAGAACATCCTCTCGAAAGTTGTCCAGCTCACAGGGTTTCTAACAACCTCTCTGTGGAAGGAGGCCAGTTCAGCCTGAGGATAGAACATCCTCTCAAGAGCTGTCCAGCTCTCAGGATTTCTAACAACCCCTCATAGAAGGAGGCCAGTTCGGCCTGAGGATAGAACATGGTAATAATGAAAGCAGATAAATAAAAGTACTACTTGAGCAGAAGTGAAGTAACTTGATAACTTTCAGGTTCCATTCATGTGAAGAATTACGTAAGGAGGAGTGCGGCCTTACAAGGGGGAAAATCGCTGCGACTCCAATAAAAATGAAAGTAAAAATACAGCAAAAAGTAAAACAAAGAGTTAGGTGTGGCCACCATCCACGGTTCTGTCTTTCTTTATGTTCCCTTCTTTATTGCCGTCACCTGGAATTTCTGCCACCTCCTCACTGTCAAAGGCATGACGGCTGGTAGCTGTGTCATGGACATCTCTAGGGCAGAAGGGGGGAAGAGATGGGGCAGCCTCGTGATCAGTCGGCACGGTCTCGACATCCTGCTCTTCTGCGGCTGCGGCGATGTCGGCCTAGGTTGGGGGCTCGCTCCACAAGGGAGACTCCAGTGGGACCCCCGCCCTCTCCAACGCGTGCTTGTAGCCTATCGCTAGTAGTTCGGCCTTGGTGTCGATCACCTCTTTTGCAAGATGGGCTCCACATTTGTCCCACCTCTGCTGCCACGCCAGGTCATACTTCTCGACCCTCAACGCTTCGAGATCGGCAGCGATCTTCTTCTGCACCTCAACTTCAGCCTGGGCCGTCTCCAGATGCAGCTTGAGTTCGACCACAAGAGCAGCAGCCTCCTCCTTCGCTTTTCTGGCCTCTTCTTCGACGGCCTTCAGTTTGGTCTCCAACCACTGGCAGGCGGAGGTTGAAATGACCCGATCGGCCTCCAGGTCTTTGATGTGCTGTCTAGCTTGGGTGAGGGCCTTAGCAACCCTTTTTGTCTCTCTGGACACCTCGATGAAGCAATCATGGAGGATGGTCGTGGTCAGGAGTTGCTGCGAGGAGACCATCAAGGTACATAAATATAGCAGAATGGCATAATAGAAAAGGAGAACAAAGAAAGACGATAAGGTGTAAGCAAAATTACTCCAACGCTGAGCTGGAAGACCCTGTCAAAAAGTGCTGAAATAGACTGGGTGGAATGGCCTGCCACATCTACGGGCATAGCTAGTCCCCGGGCTAGGCTGTGGGAAACGCTGCCAGTTTTGAAGGAGTCATTGACATTAACCTGGCGACCAGAGACGATAAACTCTGGGTGCCAAGGGACTGGGGCTTCGGCCTCCCTCTCAGGAGGCATCTATGATGCCAGAGTACCGTCACCGCGGATGAGACGACGGCGCTGCGTGGGCCATTTAGCTAGATGAGGAGAGCCAGGTAAGCCGGTGCCACCGGTTGCAGGGATGCAAGCGCTTTCGGATCTAGTTCAATGGGTGGGATTGGAGCTTAGGGGATTGCCTCGCGAGGTGGAAGTGGTAGCGCAAATATCCTCACGACAGGCGTGGTGGATGTGTTGGCTACGAATTGGCCCAGTGTAGTCAATCTCAGGTCAAATGTCCTTTGGCGCAACATGATCGCTTCTTCGGTCTCCTGACGAACGGGAGAGGCTGGTTGGAAAGGGGCGGCTGGTTCTTGTCTAGCCTCTCTGTGCCGAAGTATCCGACGGTAGCTCGACACGTAATCGAGGAGCTCTGAAGCGGAGCGAGTCCCTCTCATGTGGAGGCAGTGCTGCACCTCAGCAAATCTAGCTTGCCTTTTCTTCTGCTTAGCGGGAGATGTGGCTGCAAGATGAAATGAGAAGATATAAGCAACGGCAAAAAAAATATAATGAAAATAGGACAGTAAATGTGAAGTAACGACGGTCGAACCGACCTGGACTCCCAAGAACCCTTGAGATCAAGCGTCCAGTAAATCCAGCACGGTTGGGAAGAAACTCGAAGTCTCCCCCAACAAAGATGTAGTCGTCGTCGTGCTTGTCCGAGTCAGGGAGGACATGCACCATCTGTTGGGCAACGCTCTTTTGGCGAAGGTAGTAGGTGCTGTCGTGGCAGGCTATGGTATAGCTGTGGAATATCACCGGGATGCCAAGATTCAACTCATACCGCCTATTGATCTCGGCCACTCCCATGACTATTCTAATAAAATTCATGGATACCTGACGGGGAGTGAGACGGCACATTGCCAACATTTTCCTCAAAATGGGGTCAATGGAAAAATGCACCCTAGCCTCCACGATGGAGGCGATGGGAAAGGCCACCTCATTTCCCCTGGGAAGGAAGTGAGAGCTAGAAACGTCAGGATCATCAGGATTGCAATAGCGAAGGGTAACTGATTGAGAGATGCGGTACCTAAATCTAAGGGAGGCGAGTGCAGTAGGGGTATTCACTTATTTCACAAATTTCCCCTTCCTCACCATGACTGGTTAAGGGGAGTAGGAAAAAAGAAATTAAGAAGAGTGTGCAGAACAAAAAACAAACAAACAAACAACAAAAAACAAAGAACAAAGATAGAGGGGACAACCGAGAAAGTACTCAAAGGGGTAATGAACTTACATAAAATTGAGGTTTACGTCGAGAGTCCTAGAGGAGGACGCCAGAGTTTCCTTGCCAACCACCGTCAAGATCGCCGGAAGCAGAGGAGGAAGTTGAAGTTGAGATCAGGTAAAATAGGTTTGCAAGAAGAAAAAAATTGGGGCCAGTCGCCCAGTTTTATAGATGTGACATATCCTCTCCCTCTAAAGACTTGGAGAGCCAACGGTCGCCTCGAGGAGATGAGGTGACGCCTGCCTATGCATCGGGAATATGCAAAACGCCCCCATGCGTCCCACTCAGGCGAAGACACGTGGCATGGAATTTACAACACCACAAAGTATTAAAAACGGCGGCAGCGACGCAATAAATATGGCCGAGCTGAAGCTGAAGGTCGAATCAACTTCCCTCAGGCCGAGTCGGAGGAAAGTTGAAGGAAAAATGAAGGGGGGGTGAAACAAACACATTTGGGTAGGATGGGTCAAACCACGACCCGAGGCCAAGATTCGAGCTATTGGCCCGAGTGCCCTTGTTGGCGCGAAGTTTGGTTCTGAAATGAAGGGATATCGACCCAAGTCAGAATGGCCACAGTTTGATTACCAGCACGCCTTAAATGCGATGTGATTGAGGGAAGTACAGACATTAAATGCGACGTAGACTGACATGACATACATTAAATACGATTGATCTACGTTCCCCACGCACCATGGGAACTCTACCCAAAGGACGCCCGAGATGAAAAATTTAAGGCGATGTGACAGCTAGCAAACCGTCACTGTCGCTATCTCAGTGGCGGTGCCAGGAGAGGACAGAGTGGCAGAAAAACGTGTCAGTCAGGTGCAGGCATGTGTCAGAACTAAATTAAGAGCGTTAGACAAAGGAGATTCTCGCTATAAAAGGAGTGAGGACGAACACATAAGAGCTAAGTTTTTGCCAGTAAAAGTTCTTTTTCCTCTTACTCAGTCTCGAATTTGATCGTCGGAGGGGCGCCCTACAACCCGCCACCGGTTAACTCTTGTGTGTTTGTCTTTGCAGAAGTTGATCTATTGGCAGGATCGATCGGGTTGGATCCTACTCGTAAAATAAACTCAATTTACGAGAGCTTCCCGTGCAGAAGACAACAAATTAATTTAATTAAAACCTTTTTCTAATTGAGACTCTGTCGGTCTATTTGCCAATTGGCTATTTAGAAACTCATAACATGCCTGTTATGGTCTTGGTTGACATCTGCATTTTTTTAGATTTTTTTGGTTAAAAAGCTAAAAAATAATATAGTTTATTTGATAAAAAAAAAAAGTTAAAATATTAATTTTTAGAGCACTTTTATTTCTACTGTTATTTTTTTTTTGACAATTTATTTTAAAGATAATTAATTATGAGTATTATATTATAAACTTGTTTTAGGATAGATCCTAATCATTAACAAAATATTTTTAAAAATTCTATTTTTAAATATCATAACAATATTGTACTAAATACCCTTATACCCAAGGTTCCTTTCTCCGACACTCTTCTCTTTTTCACTATTTTCTCTATCTAAAAATAAAAAATCGCCGTGCTTTCTCTCGTTTTCTCTTCACGAAAAACAATGTGAGATTCGGTGGCAAAATGATCACGTAGTGGCGAGCGGCGATGGGTGAGGGCGATGACGGCAAATGCGTGAAGTTCGCGACAGTTACGGCATGAATGCCGACACGTTTCACCCCATCCTCAACACGGTCGCAAAGACGAAGAAGATGGAGGAGGCATGGCGAGTGATGGACCTAAGGAGAGAGGATCAGATCTAGACATATCTAACGGGGATCTACTCACAAGTTATTGCTTCATCGAGGATCTGACATCATCCATCGAATTACCGATGAGGATGGTAGAGGAGGGGTTGGGAGCAGACTCGAGGATGTACAACGCGCTAGTGCTGGACACGTGCAGGGCAGGGAAGGTGGAGGGAGCTCTGGTGGTGCTAAGGAGAATGGAGGATGATGGAGTGTCAGCGTTGTACTCCACCCATAGAGCTCTAGTGGTGTTGAGGTTGGGCTATTATGTGAGTTTAAGTTCTCATTATACATTTTATAATATAAGTTTAAGTAATCATTTTTATTATACAATAAGTACTCATTTTCATTATACAATTAGTTCTTATTCTCATTATACATTTTGTAATGATCAAACTGCGATGATCAAATTGGATCTGGTTTTCAATTAGAACTGCAATGATGGAAAATCTGATCCAATTCATAATGTGAGTAAGTTCTCATTATACGTTTTGTAATGTGAGTTTAAGTTCTCATTTTCATTATACAATAAGTTCTCAATCTCATTACACATTTTGTAATGTGAGAACTGCGATGATTATACATTTTATAATAAGTTCTTATTCTCATTAGTGTATAAATATTTTGTAACGTGACCAATGATCAAACAGAGATAGCGGTAAGGGTCGCGGCACCGGCGAGGCGGCTGCAGCTGCGAGGCAACAGCGGTGCTAGAACAAGATTTGAGCGGCACGGTTATATAAAACCAGATCTAAGTGACAAAAAAGGGTGACAAGTGCAAATGAAATAGTTAAAAGAATGGCACATTTGGTAAAATATACCACAAAAAGATTTAATGAAATATAAATTTTCAAATAAAACTTATTCTTAAATAGCTTACCAAAATGGAACTTTTCACTTGAACTCTCTTTATTTTATACTAATAACAATTACATATAATGATATAATCATTATATTTAACTATAGAAAAGAGTAATGTTTTCCATTTTAGAACACATGTTAAAAAAAGATTAACTTTTTACCTAGTAAATAATTTGTTTAAAAAAAATCTAATTTTAAAATTAATGTGTTAATTGGTATTGAGTCCTATTTTAAAATTCATTAGGGATAAATCCTAGTCACTAGTTATCTATTCTACTGTCTTTTTTAAAATTATTTATTTATTTGTTGATATTTTTACTCGTAATGCATTAAAATATGATAAATACATGTACACTTGTT
>JAOTRH010128018.1:0-14426 GCA_034768845.1 Heliamphora exappendiculata | reverse complement strand
GTGCATCAGGTAAATGTATCCATACCTTGAGTAGTCATCAATGAAACTGACGAAGTACTCAAAATCACCTCTAGCCTGGATTGTTATAAGACCACATATATCATAATGAACCAGTTTTAACGATTCTTTAATTCTATAGTTTTTGGCCAAAAAATGGCATCTTGGTAATCTTACCATCTAAGTAGGACTCACAGACTGAAAGTGTATCCACTTCTAATGAACTCAAATGTTCATCTTCTATCAGTCTATTTATCCTTTTTAGATTAATATGATCCAAGCGTAAGGGCCAAAGAAACGTTTGGTTCATTAAAGAAGAAAACTTTCTCTTATATGATAAATTAAATGTGTTATTCAATTCAGTTAGTTACAGTGTAGGAGATATAGGAGATGCAGTATACATGTCATCCACCAATGTACCAGAACAAATAAAATATTTATTTTTCCTTAACAATTACAGAGTCACTAAAATGAACAGAATATTTGTTCTTTATTAAATTAGAAACCGAAATTAAATTTCTTCTAATTTATGGTACATAAAGACAATCTTTTAGAAATAAAATCTTATCTTTACTAAAACTGGTAGTGACATATCTTACTGCAACTGCTGTCACTCTTGTATTATTACCCATATGTAAGTATATTTTTTCATCACTGAGATTTTTGATTTCTTAGAACCCCTACAAAGAATTACAGACATGATTAGTGGCTCACGTATCTACACACCAGGTATCAGTAGATAACATCGCTAAACATGTTTCAACCACCAAAGAACATAAATTACTTGGTTTGTTCTGCTTACTGAGAAAAATCGGGCACTGCTTTTTTTAATGCCCAAACTAGTTACAGTGATAGCACTTGCCTCTCAGTTTTTTCACACCAGTTTTTGGTTCCTTAACTGCTTTTGGACCTGTGCCTCCCCGTTTCTGAACTTTTTTCTTTTTCTTGCCTTTCGACTTAAGGGAAGAACCTTTTTTAGCTACATACACAAAACCTAACTTCCTAAGAACACCCTCGACTGCTTGAAATTCTTAAAAATTCTGTCAATGAAAAGTTGAGCTTATTCATGGAATAGGTCAGGCAGAACTGCTTAAAATTATCAGGCAATGACTAGAGTATGATATTGACCTCGATTTCTCCGTCAATTTTAGTTCGTAGAATCTGTAGTTTATTCAGAAGATTGATCTTCTTCAGAAAATGATCCATAACTGGGGTGCCTTTAGCCATGTTTGTATTCATAAGAGACTTCATGGCCACCTGCCTAGTAGCACGATTTTAATCCCCAAATATTTTTTTGAGGTTCATAATTATGTTGTAGTTACTGGGTATAGACTGATTCTGATACTGCAAAACATTTGACATGAAAACTAAAATGTAACAGCGAATCATCTGATCAGCTTTCTACCACTTTCAATGGGTCTGGGTTTTCTGTTCGGTTGCCCCCTCATCAAGTACTACTAGGAAAATCTCAGTTAATATAAACTTATAGTTCTCAATAGTTAAGACAATGTTTAATTTTTTTTCAATCTACATAGTTTGGTTTTGTTAGTATATTTTCCTTGAATATAGACGCGAGAGGATTAAAAGCCATTTTATTACTAAGAATCACATAATTAAAAATAAACGTAAATTATGACTAGCAAAATTTTGAATTTATTTTAATTTAGTTCCCTCTACTATTTTTAAAAAAAAAAATCTCCAGCAGCCTGGTACCCTGTTAATAGCATGCCTCGATGGAATGATGTCTACTATCCATCGTTTGTCCAAACATGTCATTTTTTTTAATTTTACTATCTAAGCATCTAACCCTACCAAGTAAAATTGAATTGATGACATACCTTCGGTCTAGTAAATAATAACAGTGACTTAGACGAAGATATTACTATTTATTTACAGTTAAGTGTTAGCCACCATCTAATCCCAAATCAATCGCTTCACAATGAACATTTCAAATGGAGAAGTGATCCACACTAACAATTATTTAGAATTATCCCTAAATGAGGTTTCTACTGGTAATACCACAATTAATTTGTCCGATGGGGATGAAAGCTTTACTTCCAACACGCAAAATTAATTACATCACCTAAAAACTGGTGATGGAGACCGTGAGATTTATCTGTGAATAAATTTTCTCTCACACTTAAATTTTTAAAATATTTTTTAAGATTATAAAAATCCGTTTATAACCCCGAAGTCCGGAAAACAAGCCTAAAAAACAACCCCGAAGTCACCGAAAACTGCCCCCTGTTTTGTTGCCTATTTTTGCTCTAATTTTTTCATGGTTCTAGGCTGTTTTTAATGTACTATTTATTGCTATTTTATGCCTATGAAATTACTCAAAAAATAGTCTAAAAAGTATCCCCCAAAATCATCAAAAATGACGCCGAATCGTTGCCGACGGTGGCTGTTTTTATTGATTTTTGTTGGCTGTTCTGGGACTTATTTTGCTATTTTTTTAATGCATAAAATCTGCAGAAACTTATCAAAAAAATTATTTTAAAATCCTTGAAAAATCACCACGATTCGTGGCTCGAAAATATCAAAACCACCGCCGGTGCTCCGATTTTGTCGCCGCCTATTCTTCATGTTCTTTTTAAATATTCAAATTTGTTCTTATTTTTCTTTCTAATAAACTGGAAAAAGAAATTTAAAGAACATAAAAAAATTTTACATCAAAATCTATGTCCCGTAGACTTACATTCGATCTAAAAAATTTAAACTATTACGATCAACCCTCGTGATTAAAAAATTAATTAAATTATCATCCAAACATTCAATCAAATATGAATATAATGATGATTATAAAATCGGGATTAGAATGTCTGCAAAATAAAGTTAGCACAATTCTAAATCTACCTAACCCCTCAATAAATTGTAAACAAAAAACAAAATTGCTCTGATACCAATTGTTTGAGGCAAACTGCCAAGATCAATGATTTTGTAAATAATTTTTTGAAAAATAAAACTAGACGGGCAATCACCAAAACAGGCTCCATATAAACTTTTTGATGTTGAACGATCAAAATAAAACTCGTGCCGTCACAGTTAATTTAGAAGAATACCTTTTTGGTCGATTCTCCAACTATGAATTTTGATTCCCGAGTTGAAACTCCAATCAGACCATCTATTGTATTCCCTGATGCAATTTTCGAACGTAGTGTAGGCTACGATCATTCAAGAACTTGTACCGGCAGAACCTAGTCAACCTTAGTCTTGAAAGACGAGTAATCAATATGATTCAGCCTACCCGCATATTTATAGGCCTACAGTAGGAACATGTGAAGTAATTATGACTTAGACTTCTAGTGTGACACTGATACCCATCCAGCGATTTTTTTAAATATGCAAACTTCACAACGGTTTCTGTAATTATGAAAATCTTACAGAGATTTCTGTAATTTTCATAAAATACTAAATTACAATTCACGCCACTAAAGAACTGTAACTGCACTCTAAGCCATAATCTCAAGACCAACTTGCATTGAGCATCTATTATTAAATGCTTAACTCATTTCTCCACGTTAAGATTTTCGATACCCGCCAATTAAATTTTATTACTGACAATTTAATTTAATCGGCATATTTAAAAAATTTTAAATCCTTTCACTTAACTTATTTAACCACCGAATAATCAAATCCATCAGCAGGATTTGGCCCAGTCAAAACTTATAAACTTCCTTAAATGAATATTGTCACGCCCTAAACTCCGAGTCACGTGAAACACCCATAAACAAATAACATAATACTCAGCCCGAGAATACACTCTCAATGTAAACATACATGCATTGCATATACATGCCAAACTGCATACATTACAAGGCTCCAACGCTGATCAGCATGTATTAAGCATACATGATACAGAGAAATAAAAAGGAAGACTACAGCTCTTCCACCTTTCCAGCACCTCCTGATTAATCTGCGTGATCGGTACCTGAAGAAAATCAAAATTTCACACAGTGAGGTAAAGCTCAGCAAAAACTAGATAGGCATGCAGTATAAACAAAACATGCTAGGAAATCGAAGTGCAGTTTTCAACTCTCTTTCAAGCCATTAAAATAGTTTGAAAATAATTTTAGATCACGACTCATCAGAGCTAGAAAACTATTTTCACATGTAATGGAAAAGCGAGGATAAAAACTATTTTCCGACTCAACAGAGCCTTGAAAATGATTCTAGTATTACGACTCCTGTTGGCCGATAATACAGTATTTTGACTCCCGTAGGCCGATAACACTGTTTTAAGAAAATTGGTCTATCCGTCCTAAAATGCAATACATGTAATCCATGAATCTTCTCGGACTTTCACCGAAAGACCACTGCCCCCATCTAATGCAACACACAACTTCACGGACTTTCACGGTAGGACCACAACCCCAAATACACCTTTACGGACTAATACCAAAGGACTACCGCAGCCCCAAACGCGTCTTCTCAGACTTTCACCGAAGGACTACCGCAGCCCCTATCTAACGCAATGCGCGCAACCTGGGCAAACCACAAGCTCATCGATCATATTCCATACACATATGTAAACCTAAACCAGGATTTAATGCATAAAACCACGTATCAACACGCCGTTCCACAAATCACGTCACATGCCTATAAAACTCTAGATTTTAAAGCATAAACCACGTTACACATAACGTTATCATATCGATGTAATCCACTTACATATTTCGTACATAAATAAACAGTTATAAATGCACATAACCATATATAACCACATCACGACGCTACCCGTTAAAATAAACTGACATCCACTCACAGGGACATCCAACAACCCACATAACCAAAACCTAACGCGAAGGCCAACATCACTCAAGAAATCCCCAACCGACATAGCACGCTGCCACAACCCCACTCGAGCGCACAACCACCGCTCGAGCGGTCCCCTACCGACATACATCTCTGTCACTCCACCGCTCGAGCGCTCAACCACCGCCCGAGAGGTCATCGCTGGGTGAAACACCAAACGAATAAACAAAGCCAAACTCCTACACGCAACAATGCACTAACCACCTAAAAAACAACCGCGCACCCAAACCTGCATCTAACCATGCACGTCACCCCCTAGGAAGGCACCTGACAAACACCCAAGGCCACGTCACGACCTCTGAAATCACAACACGATCAACCGAGCCCCAAAAGTAATCCAAATGTATTTGAATCAACTAATTCTCATAAATTAATTAATTGAATACCAAAGAACACCAATCCAAAACCAAAACTTGACACCCAAACGACTAATGCCGCCCAACACAAGCCCATGACGCCCACACACGCCCAACACAAGCTCACGATACCCACGAAGGCACCACAACACCCTAAGGAACATGGAATATGACCAAAAGGGCCAACAAGGATGAACAACAACCTTTTCCTAAACATTTGGCCAAAAACGAGTAAAAAACGGTTTGAAAATCTTGACATACCTTCACTCTTTTGGTCATAAATTTTTCTAAAAAACGAATTTTAAGGTGAGAGAGGTGTCATTGGAAAGAGGCATTTTGGGGCTTCAATTTGAGTACAGGAACGATGCAATTTTGAGTCCGAATGAGGGAGATATCATCAAAACAAAACGGCCCTACGCAGCCAGTCTGCTCGAGCGAACATCGAGCGCTCGAGTGAGCTACCACCCGAGAAAAACCCAGATTTTCCTGTTCTTGGTGTTCTAATCCCCCAAACTCTCCAACACCCACTATGATGCTTCAAAACACTCACAAACCTACTGATTCGCATATATTTAACACCCACAGACACACACGAGCTCAAACCACCAAAGACCACCGAACGAAAACCTCAAAACCCGGTTCCATCCAACCGAAACAACACAAAACCACCTTTTTAAGCCAAAACCCAATTTTTCAAAACATAACTCAATTTTCATGCATTTTTAACCGGTAAAAAGACACACGATTACACGTAGCACCCTTGTAAGACATGAGAGTCTACGATCCTACCTCGGTGAGTTAAAAACTCAACGTTTCGATCCACGTGCAAAACTTAATTTCGTCGGAATAAAATTCTATTTGGATGAACATGTAGCCCACCGTGCCAATAGCAAGGATCCACTGTTGGATCGTCAAAAATTGAGCCCCGGGCTCCTGAGAAGTTAGAGAGAAGGCAAAGAGAAAATGGAAAGCTTGTTGGAGAAGTTTTGAAAAATATTTTTTTAAAAATATGTAACTCCAGATATTTATAAGTCTCCATAATATCTTTTTTTGAATTTTTTTGAAATTTGCGCCGTAACACCCCACGGCCCTGGAAACCTGCCTTGCATACATATTTAACCCCAATCATGCATCTAAACTTGTAAAAACATGCAGTCATGAAAACACCAAACGAGATGGCCAGCCAAACCATTCCTAGGATATTAATCAAACAAGGTCAAGCATCCTAAACAATGGCCAACTATCTCAAAGACACGGGATCTACAACCCATCCCAACCTCACAACCCCACCAACCACTTCCTCAACACAGCACACCATCCACGAGATCCATAACCAACCCCAAATAGATACAATGAAGAATCTGACCTTAAACCTGCTTGCTCAGAAAGTACCTCTGCTCGCTGAAAGCACATCCGCATCATCAGGCACGACCAATATCTATAAGAGAATATGCTCGGGGCAATCCCATCCTGTCCTATCCACTAGTACTCGGCGCTGTCGGCTGCCGCACCGACTGAACTTATGTTCCCCTATCTGTCACTCGGGAAGTCTGAACTGCAGGAGGCCGCTGTCAGTACTCAGATGAGCCCGTCACATACGAACCCACTAGTGTGTCCCCCTGCTCGGCGCACTGCCTCTCTGGGGATAATTCCTGCGAATATATCCAAACTATCCACACTCATAGAAAAATGGCAGTTCCCTCCCCTGCGGCTACACTGGAGCCAAACTCTGGGATGGTCTCGACTATAAGCAATCCATCTCACGATGCCCCGGCTGCCTGCATCGAAAACTGGTCAACTCCCTCTGCTCCACCCTCCCAAACGAAGCCACAGATGGTGATGGTGATGAAAACTGCTGTGGTCTAGATGGATAAAAGCTAGGACCAGAGGACTTCTGCCTCTTACTAGAGCGTCCAGCTGTCTGCACCTGTGCCCCACCCTGTGATGTCCTGGCCTCCCTTGAAGCTCAAGTCTCAGCCAAAGCATTCTCAACCCTTGTTGCTGCCTTCACCAGCTCTCTGAACACGCGAAATCCCATCACAGCCACTCGCTCCTTGATCGCCGGCCTCAAGCCCCGCTCAAACCTCATCAAAAGCAACTCATCTGTGCACTTCACCTCCGGTGCAAACCGAGACAAACTCGTAAACCTGGCCTCGTACTGCATGACATCCATGGCCCCCTTGGTTAGAGAATAGAACTCCTCCATGCACAAGTCCCTCCTCGAAGTCAGGAAGTATCTCTCTAGGAATACTCGTGTAAAAGCTGCCCATGTAACCCCCACTGTGTTCCTGGCATACCTCCACCACTGGTGAGCATCACCCCTCAGCTGAAAGGTGGCAAAAGAAACCTGCAACTCATCCTCCACAATTTGCAATGTGTCTAGGATCCGAGTCGTCAAATCTAACCACTCTATTGCCATATGAGGATAAGGATCTCCTGCAAAGGTAGGCAAATCCATGCGCCTAAACTCCCACATCTCCACTGTGGCCCTCACCTCCCTCACCTCAAGCGCCGCATCTCTCTCCCTAACAGGCTCACCCCTAGCAACCAGCTACTGGATAGAACCAACCAGCACACGTAACAACTCCGTTGCATCCATCGGTCCCAGGGGAGCATTTGCATCCCCAGCATTAGGGATAGGAATATCCCCTTGGCCAGCACGGCCACGACCTCGACCACGGCCTCGTCCTCTCCTCGCCGACATCGCGTCTATATATAAAAAAGATAGAACATGAGACGCAGAGCATAGCATTAAACCGTAAAGCATGCTAACGCATAAGCACAAAGGTTCATGCTAGACAAACCCCTCGTACCGAGGAGAACTAGCAAGAATGACCTGTCAATCTAAATAACCTACTCAGATTTCCTGTTAGAAATCACGTCAGCTAAACCCATTTCCAACTTGGCTCCCAAGTTTGTTAATCCAAACGCCCAAAGACAAGACTAATCAATCCCACAGTTCAACCTCCATGCTCAGATATACACATCATTCTCCTACTTAACATGCTAACACGTTCATGTTATCAAAGCGTCTAAATACATGCAATCAAGCACACGTAATCAACCTCACACGAGAGACACCTTCTTCCCACGGCTCTTAGGTATTCGAACCCAGAGCTCTGATACCAATCTGTCACGTCCCAAACTTCAGGTCATGTGAAACACCCACAAACAAATAACATAATACCCAACTCAAGAATACACTCTCAATGTAAACATACATGCATTGTATATAAATTTCAAACGGCATACATTACAATGCTCCAATGCTGATCAACATGTATTAAGCATACATGATATAGAAAAACAAAAAAGAACACTACAGCTCTTCCACCTCTCCAGCACCTCCTGATCAACCTGCGTGACCAGTACCTGAAGAAAATCAAAATCTCACACCGTGAGGCAAAACTCAGCAGAAACTAGACAGGCATACAGTATAAACAAAATATGCTAGGAAACCGAAGAGCAATTTTCGACTCTCTTTCAAGCCATTAAAATAGTTTTAAAACGGTTTTAGATCACGACTCACCAGAGCCATAAAACTATTTTCACATGCAATGAAAATCGAGGATAAAAACCATTTTTTGACTCATTAGAGCCTTGAAAACGATTCTAGTATTTCGACTCTCGTAGGCCAATAATACTGTATTTTGACTCCCGTAGACCGATAATACAGTTTTAAGAAAATTGGTCTATCCGTCCCAAAATGCATTAGTTGCAATCCATGAATCTTCTCAGACTTTCACCGAAAGACCACTGCCCCATCTAATGCAACACACAACTTCGCGGACTTTCACCGTAGGACCGCAGCCCCCAAATATACCTTTTCGGACTAGTACCGAAGGACTACCGCAGCCCCAAATGCATCTTCTCAGACTTTCACCGAAAGACGACCGCAACCCCTATCTAACGCAACGCACGCAACCCGTGCAAACCACAAGCTCAACAATCATATTCCATACACATGCAAACCTAAACCATGATTTAATGCATAAAATCACGTATCAACACGACGTTCCACAAACCACGTCACATGGTTGTAAAACACTAGGTTTTAAAGCATAAACCACGTTACACATAACGTTATCATATCTATGTAATTCACATACATATTTCGTACATAAATAAACAGTTATAAAGGCACATAACCATATATAACCACATCACGATGCCACCCGTTAAAACAAACCGACATCTACTCACAGGGACATCCAACAACCTACAGAACCAAAACCTAACCCGAAGGCCAACATCGCTCAAGGAATCCCCGACCGACATAGCACACTGCCACAACCCCGCTCAAGCACACAACCACCGCTCGAGCGGTCCCCAACTGATATACATCTTTGCCACTCCACCGCTCGAGCGCTCAACCACCACTCGAGCGGTCATCGCTGAGTGAAACATTGAACGAAGAAACAAAGCAAAACCTCTACACGCAACGATGCACTAACCACCTCAAAAACAACCGTGCACCAAACCCCGCATCTAACCATGCATGTGAGACCCTGACCTTTTAATTTTGAGTTGTTTATATACGTGATTCTTTTATTCCAGTATATGATACCATCGATGCATGATTTATGCTTTAAAGTTGTAGAACAGCATGTATAAGTGTGTTATACGCTTTTCAGGGTTTGGTAGAGGCTCGTTTGGCTTGCATTTAAACCAAAAATCATGTTTTTCTTCACAAACCCAAGACCAAAAATAGTAAGGAAGTTCGGTCGACTAGGGTGTTGGGTTCCGGTCGACTGAAGTGTTTTTTCTTGGGTTTGGTCGACAGAACCAAGAGGTTCGGTCGACTGAATGGTGGCGGTTCACGTTTTTCAAGAAGCTTCAGTCGACTGAAGTGGCCTCTTCAGTCGACTGAACTGCCTTTTTGGCAGGTTTATAAGTAGTTTCAAGGGCTGGAACGTTTGGGAAACCCTTTTCTTTCCATTCTCTCTCCCTCTCTCTAGCTTTAAGGGCCTGGGGCTTGACGTTGAGTTGGTTCCTTTGTGGATCCGTGCTATCGGGGCCGAGGGGTTCGCATACATCCAGTCGGAATCTCGTTTTGACGCTGTTCAATTTTTAGACGTTGAGTTTTTTACTCTCCGAGGTAGGATTCTAGACCTACTACTGTTATGAGGGTGTTATATGCAGTTATACTTTCTTTCACCGGGTAGAAATGCATGAAATGTTGTTTACATGTCTTAAACCGTGGTTTTTGGATAAAAGTAGATTTTTATGCCTTTTCTCGGTTGTATGTATGTTTCGGGTACGTGGTATCCGTAGTTTTCAAAAAGAGGATTGAAAACGAGGTGTTTGGTGAAATCGGGTGCAAAACGTCTTTTTGGAAGTTTGGAGCTAACCCGCGGGGTTGAGTCTCACCTTTTTACACGTTTTGTTGGAAATGATTTTAGATCTCCATCTTGATGGATCTCTTTTATACATGTGGTGTATAAACTATTTTATAGGTTTCGTAGTTGAGCTACGGTGAGTTGTTAAATATTATCCATAGATGTACTGTGACAGAGTGTGATTTGAGTTTGGCTTCTATTACTCCTTAGTGTAAGTCTAAAAACGTGTGCAGAGTGGGTTCGCTACGGTCCCTCGGGTTAATCCCCGTAAACGTGGTTTGGTTATGTTTCGTCCATCGGTCGTGGCAAACCGTAAAGAAACAAGTACGTGATTTGGGTGCTTTTCTATCGGTCAGGAAAATTCGTAAAGAAGTCGGTTGCCTCCGTGAATGGCGTTGATGTTGTATCTCCGTATAGAACTTGTCATTACCTAGCAGGCCTTTAGTGGTTCAGGACTAGGGTAATTGGCAGGAGTCTATAGTTGTTACCATAATCTGTGCGACTAAGTCGGTACATAGAATTTCATTTATATCTTTTCTCCTCGACTGTGTGGCCTGAGTGGAGCTTACTGTTTTATTTACAGTTTTTCCTTAACTGTGGCATGATATCTGTTAGGATGATATGCATAGTTTGAAGGATAAAAAATATGGGATTTGATGAGATAAAACCTTTTTGAGACTCGGAATAGTCTGACGAAAAACTTGTAGTTTTAGAAGGAAAACCTTTTTGGCTCCCATGGTTGAGCCTGTGTGTGTGTAATTGCATAGCCTGCTTCACAGTTTTATTGTCTATATTCTATTGGGTTTTGGCTCACGGTGTGAAATTTTACTGTAAAATCTTTTCAGGTGAGCATGATGAGCTAACCTAGTTGCAGAGGTGGTAGAAGACTTGCTGTAGTTTTTTCCTGTTTTGTACATGTACTTACACATGTGACGCCTTTTGAGGCTAGTTTTGTACGCATTTTGGTGATATGTTTATTCATGTATAAGATTCATGTTTTCAGTTTATGAGAGTTGAACTGTGGGAACTTTTCTCCAAATGTTGTATATTTTAATTGTCAACTGTGAAACCTATTTTCTTAAATTAGTGTTTTGGTGAGCGTTCGCGTGACCCGGTTGTTTAGGGCGTGACAACTTGGTATCAGAGCTCTGGGTTCGAATACCTATGAGCCATGGAAAATAGAGTACATCACCTTGTGAGGATGTATGTGTGCTTGATTGCATCTGTTACAGCGTTTTCTTAGCATAGCATGATAGCTTGTGGTGTATACGTGGGTATAGATGTTGGGCCTTAGGATTGATTAGTCTTGCTTTCGGGCATTTGGATTCACGTACTGGGCAGTCATGTTAGAGACGCGTTTCGCGAACGTGATTTCTAGCAAGAAATCTGAGTAGGTTATTTAAAGTGACAAGTCTTTCTTGTTGGTTCTCCTCGGTATGTGAGATGTGATGACATGATATTACGTGGCTATGTGTTAGCATGCTTATTTATCTTTTGCGTTAGCAATAACATGTTGTATGGATTCTTATCCTGTTATGTTGCTTTCGTATAGAGTTATGTCCACGCGGGGAGCACGAGGTCGTGGTCAAGGCCGTGGCCGTGGTTCTGGCCGAAGGAACGTTTCAGTCCCAGATGTTGGGGATGCTAATGCACCCCAAGGACCTTCTACTGAGGGAGATCTGTTGCGTGAGATGGTCGGCTCCATCCGGCAACTGGCTGAGGCCTCTAGGGGGAGAGAGATCATACCTGAGCGGAGGGCGACGGTTGCGATGCGCGAGTTTTGCCGTCTGGACCTCCTACCTTTTCTGGGGATCCCATTCCCACGGTTGCCACTGAGTGGCTGGAGCTGGTTACCAAGATTTTGGATTCACTTCAGATTGAGGAAGATGATCTGAGGGTTATATGTGCCGCCTTCCAGCTGAGAAGGAGTGCTCATAAGTAGTGGAAGTTCGCCAAGACCACGGTGGCAGGCACCTGGGATGCATTCACGAAAGTATTTCTAGACAAATACTTTCCAGCGACTCTGAGGGATCGCTACAGAGAGGACTTCCTGTTTCTGACGCAGGGGATGATAACAGTGCTTGAGTATGAGACTGAGTTTACTAGCCTGCCCAGGTTTGCACGGGAGATTGTACCTACTGACGAGTTCTGTGAAAAATGGTTCGAGAGGGGTTTGAGGCCCGCTATTCAAGACAGAGTGGCAGCAATGAGGCTGCAGGTTTTTACAGAGTTAGTGGAGACCGCCATGAAGGTGAAGGATACTCTGATTGAGACACGTCGAGATAGAGATAGTCAGGGACAGTAGGACGGAAGACGTGCACAGTCCCGAGGACGCAGGGACAAGCGTCAGCGGACATCTGGTCTGAGTTCTTATCCGGTGGGGTCTTATCAGCCACAGTCTTCTACATCTACTCATCCTGTAGCCTCAATGGAAAGGTCAGATCAGATGGAGATTGTTTTTCATATATGCCAACGGCCCGGGCATCGTGCGGTAGAGTGTCAGAGTGCAGCACTTGTTCAGACTCAGTCACAGTTGCAGGCACCCGAGAGAGGGCAACCAGTCTGTTTTGAGTGTGGGCAATCTGGGCATATTCGGAGGAGCTATCCTCGAGAAGGGAGCATTCAGAGCACAGCGGGAGCACCAGCAGTTCCATCAGGCCAGGGAGACAGATGTATTCACAGTCTAGAGCTCAGACGTCCCATTTTGCAGAAGGAGGAGCATCAGTGCAGTCGGGCAGGCAGTCGGCAGTGTAGGGCTGCAATGGGCCAGCCAGAGCTTATGTTCTTACAAACCTTAGTTCATCTAGAGCACCGATCGTACCCGATGTTGCCGCTACCACCTCCGTGATTAGAGGTACTCTTCTAGTCTTCAGATCATGGGCCAGTGTTCTTATCGACACTGGAGCATCACATTCGTTTATATCTTCTACTTTGGCATCTGCATTGGGGTTACAAATGGACTAGTTGGGTAGTACCTTGAGTGTAGAGACCCCAGTCAGTGGGAGTGTGACGTTGAGTCTTATCTGTAGATCCTGCATGTTGGAGGTTGCCGATCGTTGTATAGAGTTCGACCTTGTTATCCTAGACATGACCGCATTTGATATCATTCTAAGGATGGACTGGCTGACCACCTATCGTGCCTTCATCGATTACGATCGAAGGAGGGTGATGATATGTACCCCAGCGGGAGATTGCTTTTGTTTTGTGGGAGACTGGGATGAGGGTTTGAGGTCTATGCCAGGTGTTGTGCAGAACCAGGGCAACCTGGGTTCCCTTTTTGCAGCCCTTGTGTTGGATGAGGTAGTTGTGGATCGAGGAGAGTTGCCTCCGGTGGTGTGCGACTATCCTGATGTCTTTTCGGTTGATCTGTTTGAGTTGCCACCGAGTCGAGAGGTAGAGTTCTCTATTGATCTAGTTCCCGGAGTCGCTCCCATATCTATACCGTCCTATCGCTTTGCACCCGCTGAGTTGCGTGAACTCAAGGTGCAGTTACAGGAGTTTCTAGACAGAGGGTTTATACGTCTGAGTACTTCTCTGTGGGGAGCTCCTGCTCTTTTTACGAAGAAGAAGGATGGATTGTTGCGTTTATGTATCGACTACAGGAAGCTAAATCAGGTGCCAGTGAAGAACAGGTACCCGATGTCGAGGATAGATGATTTGTTCGACCAGCTAAAGGGTTCGAGCTGTTTCTCGAAGATTGACTTAAGATCAGGATACCACCAATTTAGGATTAGGGACGAGGACATAGCGAAGACCGCCTTCCGAACTCGCTATGATCAATACAAGTTTCTGGTTATGCCGTTCGGTCTTACGAATACACCTGCTATGTTCATGAGTTTGATGAACCGGATCTTCCATCCTTATCTGGACAGTTTTGTAGTGGTGTTTGTGGATGATATTTTGATATATTCACCCACTA
>JAOTRH010128007.1:0-14426 GCA_034768845.1 Heliamphora exappendiculata | reverse complement strand
CCATCTAAAGAGTTCATTGCGAAACGATTAATTTGAGATTAGGTGATGGTTAACACTTAACTGTATATAATAGTATCATCTCTATCTGAGTCACTGTTATTATATACTGGACCGAAACTATGTCCGCTATTTAATTTTACTCGGCATGGTCAGTTACCTAGATAGTAAAATTAAACGGAATTGGCATGTCTGGTCTTATAAAGGATAGTAGACGTTCTCCTGTTGAGGCATGCTATTTTCAGGTTACCAGGCTGCTGGAAAATTAATTTTAAAATTATAGAGAGAACTAAATTAAAATATATTTAAAAAATTTCTCATCATAATTAATAATTTTTTTAATTATGTGATTCTCAGGATTAAAATAACTTTCAACCCACTCGCTTTAATATTCAAAGAAAACAAACTAACGGGACTGAATTTTATTGACTGGAAATGTAATTTGAGTATAGTTTTAATTACAAATGGTATTCCTTCAATACCAGAAAATGTGTTTGTTTCTAAAAAAGATTCTTCCTTTGAGCGGAAAGGCATGAAGAAGTAAATGTTTCAGAAATAGGGAGACATGGTTTTCAGGGTAGTTAGTGGGCAACGGACTGGTGTAAAAAAGTCAAAAAATAGATATTTTTACTGCAATCAGACCCGGCACTGGAAAAAGCTATGTCCAGTATTTCTCAGAAGGCAGAACAAACAGGGTAATTTCTACTCAGTAGTTGTGGAAACAAATTTAGCGGTGTTATCTACCGGTACCTAGTGTGTAGATACGGGAGCCACTAATCATGTCTGTAATTCATTGTAGGGGTTTCAGAAAACCTGGCAACTTAGTGATCGGGGGAATTACCTGCATATAGGCAATAATACAATGGTAACAGCAGTTGCAATAGGAGATGTCATTCTCAGTTTTGGTAGAAATTCAGTTTTAATATAAAAAGATTATTTGTCACGCCCCAAATTTTGGGTCAAGTGAAACACCCACAAACAACCAATCCGAGAATACACTCTCAAAATAAAACATACATGTATTGTATATAACTGCCAAACGGCTTATATTACACGGCCCAAACAACGAAAAACATGTTATAGCATACATGTTCAAAACTAGCAAAAAGAAATACAGCTCTTCCACCCCTCTAGCAACCCCGGATCAACTTGCGTGACCAGTACCTAAAAAACATTTCAGATCTCACACCGTGAGCTAAAACTCAGCAGAAACAAGACAAGCATGCAGAATAAGCTAAACATGCTAGGAAATAGAGGTGTAGTTTTTGACTCTCTTTCAAGCCTTAAAACAGTTTTAGATCATGACTCACTAGAGCCAGAAAACAGTTTTATAATACGACTCGCACAAGTCCCAAAGATAACAAATATATATGCAACACATGAATATATATCTAAACCAGCTCAGAAGCCCCGACAACAATTCTATAACAACCAGAAATAACTCATGCAATCTATACACCACGCCCAACACACTATGAGCAACACACCCAACACATATCTCTCTAGGACCTCGTATTCGTCCTTTAGATTCACACGCACAATCTTTATGATCACGTTTCCATCTTTGAAACTATGCATATCATCCTAACAGATATCATACCACAGTTAAAGGAAAGCAATAAAAACACAAACAAATGTAACAACTATAGACTCCTGCCCATTACCCTAGTTACCACTTAAGGCCTGCTCGGTAATAGCAAGTTCTATACAGAGTTACAACAACGTAAACAACGCCATTCACGGAGGCAACCGACTTAGTTTACAGGTTCAGAACCCGAGGGCCCTAAGCACCCACCAACCACTTAGTTTACGGGTTCACAACCCGAGGGCACTAAGCACCCGCACAACACGAGTATCTTCTTGGGCTTTCACCGAAGGACCACTGTCCCATCTAACATTTCTCGAGCTTTCACCGAAGGACCACTGCCCCATCTAACACAACACATGCCACCCGTGCATACAACGCACGCAACGCACACAACCTGTGCAACACACACAACACACGCAGCCCATGCATTGTTAACCAGAGTTAACATATATCGGACCAAGTTTCCGTCCATCATTAGCCAGGGCTAACATATATACCAATATCACGTAAGACCACATTTCAGTCTTACATCATGCATAAATAAAAATGAAAATTATAAATGCACAAAATCACATATAACCTTCACATCATGATGCCACCCGTCACATAACAGACATCCACTCACATGGATAACCAACAACCCACAAAACCACGCCTAACTCAAAGGCCAACACTCAACTCATAAAACCCGGTTCTCACAAACCAACACCCTTTCCCAAAAAGGACTACGGGCCCAAGCACGCCCAACAAGGCCAACACGAAACCACACAGGCCCAACAAGGCCAAAAGAAACCCCTAGGGCCCCAACATGACCAAAGAAAAAGGGTTCAACACAACCAGCAAAAGTGTCGACACAAACAGCAAAGGCATCGACACAAACATAAAAGATGTCTACACAAACAGCAGAGGTGTCGACAGAAATAACCCAGGTGTCGACACAAACAGAAAAGGTGTCGACACAAATAGCGAAGCTGTCGACACAAAAAGCCCAGGTGTCAACACAAAAGAACCGAGAGTTTAGGCAACATATGCAGAGAGAAAAAGTGTCAACACTAGCAAAAAAGTGTCGACACCAGCGACAAAAAGTGTCAACACCAACAGAAAAGTGTCGACACCAGCGACAAAAAGTGTCGACACCAACAGAAAATTTGTCGACACAAATGGAGAAAATTTAGATTTTTAAACCAGGAAACTAGGCGACGGCAGAAAGCAAACCCTAGCTACGGAATAAGCTTCTTAACCCCAAATTAAACCATCTAAACACCCCTTTAACAACCCACGAACATACACAAGCCCAAAACTGCCACAAAACCTCGAGAGAAACACTCGAAACCCGATTCCATCCAACCAAAAACACCAAAAACGATTTTAAACCAAAGCCCAACTTATAAACTAATTTTTTATGCATTTTTAAACAGTAAAAACATACACGATTACACGTAGCACCCTTATAAGACATGAGAGTCTAGGATCCTACTTTGATGAGTTAAAAACTCGACGCCTCGAACCATGTGCAAAAATAAACTTTTGTCGAAATGGAATTCTGTTTGGATGAATGTGTAGCCCACCACGAGAAGACTAAGGATTTTCTATTTGATCATCGAAAATCGAGCCCCGGGCCCCCGAGAATCTAGAGTGAAGGCAGAGCTTTTGATTTGGAAAAAAAAAACTTAGCCACCAAGTTATAAAAATATATTTTCTAAAATATCTAAAACAAGATATTTATAGGCCACGAAAATATATATATTTTTAAATCGCACCGTAACCTCCAATGGCCCTGAGAACCAACCCCGCATGCATATCTAACCCCGATCATGCATCAAAACGCATTTAAACATGCTAAAGAAAAAATGCTAAACGCACGTCGCAAAAATGCCAAAAAAAAAACGAGTCAGATTCTCACTACTCTACCCCCCTTAAAAGAATTTTGCCCCCGAAATTCACCACAAGGTCAAAACAACAAACCATCGATCGCAATCGACACAGGCATACGAGATGGTCAGCCAAACTATTCCTAGGATATAGTCAAATAAGGTCAGGCATCCTAAACAATGGCTAACTATCTCAACGACACGGGTTCTACAACTCACCCCAACCTCACGTCATCACCAACCACTTTCTCCACACAGCACACCACCCACGGAATCCATCACCAACTCCTAAATAGATGCAATAAGGAACTGGCCCAAGGCCTGCATACTCAGAAAGTATCTCTGCTCGCTGAAGGCATAACTGCATCATCTGGCACAACTGGCGCCCTATAAGAACTAGGAGCTATAAGTGCATATGCTCGGGGCAATGTCGCTCTGCCCTGTCCACCATAACTCGGCGCTGTCGGCTGTTGCACTGATTGAACTGAAGTTCCCCTATCTGTAGCTCGAGAAGTCTGACCTATAGGATGCCGCTGTCGATCCTGCACAAATGAATCCTCTGGTATGCCCGTTGTACTCGGCGCACTCTCTCTCTGGGGACAATCCCTACAAATATGTCCAGGCTGGCCACATCCATAACAAATCTGTAACTCCCTCTCCTGTGACTAAATCAATACCGAACCCTAGGACTGTTTTTGTAGCGGGTAATCCATTACACGATGTTCGGGTTGCCTGCATCGGAAGCAACGGAATGCATACTGCTCTGGCCTTCCCGTTGAGACTACAGAAGGTGCAGATGCAGAAGACTGTGGCTGATACAACCCCATTGGATACGAACTCGGACCAGACGTCTGTTGACGCTTATCATTGCATCCCCGGGACTGTGCACGTCCCCCATCCTGCTGACTCCTATTGTCTCTGTCTCTGCGCGTCTCGTTCAGAGTGTCTTTCACCTTCATGGCGATCTCCACTAACTCCGTAAAAACACACATCCAGAATGCTGCCACTCGATCTCTAATACCGAGCCTCAAACCCCTCTCGAACCTCTTTGCCCAAAATTCGTCAGTTGGCACAATCTCCTGTGCAAACTAGGATAAGCTAGTAAACTTAGCCTCATACTCGACTACTGTCATCGTCCCCCGAGTTAGGAAAAGAAAGTCCTCTCTGTACCGATCCCTCAAAGTTGCAGGAAAATATTTCTCCAAGAACGCCTTCGTGAATGCCTCCCAAGTGCCTCCGATTCTAGTCCTGGTAAACTTTCACCACATGTGAGCACTCCTCCCTTAGCTGAAAGGCAGCAAAAGTAACTCTCTGATCATCTTCCTCTATCTGAAGCGTGTCCAAGATCCTGATGACCAGTTCCAGCCATTTTGTGGCTACCGTGGGGTTGGGATACCTAGAAAAGGTAGGACGGTCCAGACGTCGGAACACGCACATTGCGACCGTCGCCCTCGGCTTAGGTATACTCTCTCTCCCCATAGAGGTCTTAGCCAGTTGCCGGATTAGTCAACCATCTCACGCAACAGATCTCCATCAACAAGTCCTTGGGGTGCATTAGATTCCCCAATATCTGGGACTGGAATGTCCCTTCGGGCAAAACCATAGCCACGGCCTCGACCAAGGCCTCGTCCTCCCCACAAGGGCATCGCGTCTATAGGAAACAGACAGAACATAAGATGCAGCACAGAGCATGAATATAAACGCTAACCACATAAGCATGCTAACACATAGCCACATAGGTTCATGCTAAACAAAACCTCACATACCGAGGAGAACTGACAAGAATGATGCGTCATTCTAGACAACCTACTCAGATTCCCTGTTAGAAATCACATCAGCTAAAAATGTTTTTAACTTGACTCCCATGTCTGTTAATCCAAACGCCCAAAGGCAGAAGTGATCAATTCCACAGTTTAACCCCCATGCTCACATATACACATCATTCACCTATAACCCGCCTGCTACCACGTTCATGTTATCAAAACATCTAAACACATGCAGTCAAGCACACGCAATCAGCCTCACACGGGATACACCCTCTTCCCACAGCACTTAGGTATTCGAACCCAGAGCTCTGATACCAAGCTGTCACTCCCCAAACTCTGGGTCACGTAAAACACCTATAAACAACCAACCCGAGAATACACTCTCAAAATAAAACATACATGCATTATATATAACCGCCAAACGGCTTACATTACACATCCCAAATACCAAAAAATATGTTATAGCATACATGTTCAAAACTAGCAAAAAAGAATACTACAGCTCTTCCACCCCTCCAGTAACCCCAAATCAACCTGTATGACCGATACCTGAAAAATATTTCAAATCCCACACCGTGAACCAAAGCTCAGCAGAAACTAAACAAGCATGCAGAATAAGCTAAACATGCTAGGAAAATGAGGTGTAGTTTTCAACTCTCTTTCAAGCCTTAAAATAGTTTGAAAACAATTTTAGATCATGACTCACCCGAGCCAGGAAATAGTTTTATAATACGACTCGCACGAGTCCCAAATATAACAGATATATATGCAACATATGAATATATATCTAAACCAGCTCACAAGCCCTGACAACAGTTCTATAACAATCGAAAATAACTTATGCAATCTATCCACCACGCCCAACACACTATGAGTAACAACCCAACACATATCTCTCAAGGACCTCGTATCCGTCCTTTAGATACACACGCACAGTCTTTATGATCACATTTCCTTTCCTGAAACTATGAATATCATCCTAACAGATATCATACCACGGTTAAGAGAAAGCAGTAAAAACACAAACAAATGTAATAACTATAGACTCCTGCCCATTCCCTAGTTACCACTTAAGGCCTACTCGGTAATGGCAAGTTCTATACATAGTTACAACAACGTAAACAACGCTATTTACGGAGGCAATCGACTTAGTTTATAGGTTCACAACACAAGGGCCCTAAGCACCCACCAACCACTTAGTTTACGGGTTTACGACCCGAGGGCACTAAGCGCCCACACAACACAAGAATCTTCTCGAGCTTTCACCGAAGAACCACTGCCCCATCTAACATTTCTTGGGCTTTTATCGAAGGACCACTGCCCCATCTAACACAACACATGCCACCCGTGCATACAACGCACGCAACGCACACAACCCGTATAACACACACAACGCATGCAACCCATGCATTGTTAATCAGAGTTAACATATATCGGACCACATTTTTGTCCATCGTTAGCCACGGCTAACATACGTACCAATATCACGTAAGATCACGTTTCAGTTTTACATCATGCATAAATAAAAATGAAAATTATAAATGCACAAAACCACATATAACCTTCACATCATAACGCCACCCATCACATAACGGACATCCACTCATATGGACAATCAACAACCCACAAAATCACGCCTAACTCAAAGGCCAACACTCAACTCATAAAACCTGATTCTCACAAGCCAACACCCTTTCCCAAAAAGAACCACGGGCCCAAACATGCCCAACACGGCCAACACGAACCCACACAGGCCCAACAAGGCCAAAAGAAATCCCTAAGGCCCCAACACGACCAAAGAAAAAGGGTTCAACACAACTAGCAAAAGTGTTGATACAAACAGCAATGGTGTCGACACAAACAGAAAAAGTATCGACACAAACAGCGGAGGTCTCGACACAAACAGCCCAGGTGTCGACACAAATGAAAAATGTGTCGACACAAGCAGCCCAGGTTTCGACACAAACAGAAAAGGTGTTGACACAAACAGAAAAGGTGTTGACACAAACAGAAAATGTGTAAACACAAACAGCAGAGGTGTTGACACAAAAGAACCGAGAGTTGAGGCAACATTTGCATAGAGCAAAAGTGTCGACACCAGCAGAAAAGTGTCGACACCAACGATAAAAAGTGTCGACACCAACAGAAAATGTGTCGACACAAACGAAGAAAATTTAAAATTTTAAACCAGCGAACTGGGCGACGGTAGAAAGAAAACCCTAGCTACGGAATAAGCTTCTCAACCCCAAATTAAACCATCCAAACACTTCTTTAACAACCCACGAACATACAGAAGCCCAAAACTACCACAAAATCTCGAGAGAAACACTCGAAACCCGATTCCATTCAACAAAAAACACCGAAAACGATTTTAAACCAAAACCCAACTTATAAATTGATTTTTCATGCATTTTTAAATAGTAAAAACACATATGATTACACGTAGTACCCTTATAAGACATGAGAGTCTAGAATCGTACTTCGATGAGTTAAAAACTCGATACCTTGAACTATGTGCAAAAATGAACTTCGCCGGAATGGAATTCTGTCCAGATGAACGTGTAGCCCACCACGAGGAGACTAAGAATCTGCTATCTGATCGTCAAAAATTGAGCCCCGGGCCCCTGAGAATCTAGAGAGAAGGTAGAGCTTTTGATTTGGAAAAAAAAATTTAGCCACCAAGTTATGAAAATTTCTTTTTCAAAATATCTAAAACTAGATATTTATAGGCCAAGAAAACATCTTCTTTTTTTTTAAATCGCACCGCAACGCCCAACGGCCCCGAGAACCAACCCCGCATGCATATCTAACCCCGATTATGCATCAAAAAGTATTTAAACATGCTAAAGCAAAAATGCTAAATGCATGTCGCAAAAATGCTAAAAAAGAAAACGGGTCAGGGTTTCACATTGTCTTTATGTACCTGCCATTAGAAGGAACTTAGTTTTCGTTTCTGAATTGGCTAAAGACGGATATTTGATTTATTTTAATAATTTTGCAGTTATTAAGGATAATAAACGGGTTATCTGTTCTGGTATATTGGCGGATGATGTTTATATTATTACTCAAATCTCTCCTACATTGTAACTGACTGAATTGAATAACACATCTAATTTACCATATAAGAGAAAATTTTCTTCTTTAATGAACTAAACGTTTCTTTGGCACTTACGCTTGGGTCATATTAATCTAAAAAGGACAAACAGACTGGTAGCAAATGGACTTTTGAGTTCATTAAAAATTGTGGTACTTTTAGTCTGTCAATCTTACTTAGAAGGTAAAATAACTAAGAGACCCTTTTCGGTCATAGGCTATAGAACTAAAGAACCATTTGAGCTAGTTCATTCTAATGTGTGTGGTTCTATGACAATCCAAGCTAGAGGTGGCTTTAAGTACTTCATTAGTTTCATTGATGACTACTCAAGATATGAATATATTTACCTGATGCACCGAAAGTCAAAATGTTTTGAGAAATTCAAAGAATTCAAGGTGCAGGCGAAGAAGCATCTTGATAAATGTATCAAATCACTACGATCCGACCGTGGTAGGGAATACCTCTTTGATGAGTTTAAGGACTACTTATCATCAGAGGGGATTACATCTCAGTTGACTGCACTTGGCACTCCGCAGCAGAATGGTGTAGCAGAAAGAAGGAATAGGACTCTTACGAAAATGATAAGGTCCATGATGAGTTATCCAGGTTTACCTGATGCATTTTGGGGACTCGCTTTAGTGACAGCGACTTACATTCTAAATTTAGTACCTTCTAAGTCAGTATCTTTTACTCACACAGAATTGTGAACCAGGTGTAAGCCTAGTCTGAAACACATTCGTAATTTGGGGTGTCCAGCACATGTGCTAAAAGGGAACGTGGGTAAGTTGAAACTGAGGACAGAAATCTGTCTCTTTGTAGGGTATTCCAAGGGAATAAATGGTGGTCTATTTTATAATTTTGATGATCAGAAGGTCATTGTTAGTATCAATGCCCGATTCTTAGAAGAAGATTATATTATGAATCACAGGCTCAAAAGCAATATTATTCTGGAATAACTAAGAAGAAATACCAGTAGAACGGAAAAATAAGTCACTAATATCCCATTACCACATCGTAGTGGGAGGATTATCTGGACAGGTGCAAATCAAGAATAGGGTGCTGATGCACAGGGTTCTGATTCTGTACAGCGTGTTACTGCTAGTACATAGACACAGGTAGTGCCTCGTCGTAGTAGGAGGGTTGTTCATCAACCTAACCGGTCTATGTTCTTAGAAGAGTCTTTTGACAAGATTCCCATAGAACTAGATACCGAGCCCTGTAACTACAATGAAGCACTTTAAGACAAAGATGCAGATCTTTGACAAAGGGTTATGAATTTAAAGATGGTATCTATGTATTCCAATCAGGTCTAGGAATTTGTAGAACCACCCGAAGGGATAAAATCCATTGGATGCAAGTGGACCTACAAGAGAAAGAGAGGAACAGACGGGAAGGTTGAAACCTTCAAAGCTAGACTTGTTGCTAAAGGGTTCACTGAGAAACAATGGACCGATTATGAGGAAACCTTTTCCCCGATATCCATGCTTAAGTCTATCCAAATTCTCTTATCCATTGCCGCTCATTTCGATTACAAAATCTGGCAAATGGACGTCAAGACAACTTTCCTTAACGGAAGTCTTGACAAGTGTATCTATATGATACAACCAGATGAATTCATTGTAAAGGACCAAAAACACATGTTGTGTAAGCTTAAGAGATCTATTTATGGACTTAAGCAGGCATCGAGGTCTTGGAACACTCGGTTTGATCATGCCATTAAGCCTTATAATTTTGATCAAAATCCAGATGAGTCCTGCGTGTACAAAAAGGTGAAAGAAGCATGGTGATCTTCTTAGTGCTTTATGTAGACGATATCTTGCTCATCAGAAATGATGTGGGGGCATTATCTACGATTAAAGTATGATTATCTGGGCAGTTCGATATGAAGGACTTGGAAAAAGCCAGTCACATCCTTGAGATCAAGCTTGTGCGAGATTAGAAACAAAGGATGTTGGACTTATCACAAACAAAATATATCAACAATATTCTTGCTCGTTTTAACATGTAGGATTTCAAGAAAGGATTTCTCTCTTTCAGGCATGGAATCAATCTATCCAAGGATAAGTGTCCTAAGACACCTGATGAGATAGAGAAGATGAAGGCAGTTTCTTATGCTTCAACAGTAGGAAGCCTCGTATATGCTATGCTTTGCACTAGACCCGACATCTACTTTTCTGTTGGCATGGTTAGCAGATATCAGTCTAATCTAGGGCAAGAGTATTGGACTGTAGTAAAGAATATATAATCAAGTACCTAAAAATGACAAAAAATTATATGTTAGTTTACCAGGTAGACAGTCTAGTAACTTTGGGGTACACAGACTTAAATTTTCAGTCAGATATAGAACTTGCATTAGGAGACAACCTTGCAGATCCTTTACAAAGAGTTTACGAGCTAAGTCTTTTTGATAGTCATGTAGTAGGCATAGGAGTCAGATGTATAGCAACATAATTTTGAGTATAAGTGGGAGATTATTATGGTTGGTATACTAAAAATTATATGTTTAGTATTTAATTTTATTTTTTAATAAAATTAATTTTTTATTTTATGAGAATCTTTTATGGGCAATATATGTATATCATTTCTTTAATGTTATGCATGGATGTCTAATATTCTGTATAGTATTTAATCTGACGTGTAGAGTACGGCTTACACACAGAAGATCAGATTTTAAGTTCTTACAGAATATAAGTTTTATGTTAACAATTTATATGGAAATGGACATACCATCGATACGACTGTAGCACAAAGTTTTAGTAGGTATGTGTTGGTTACGGGGAACATATAATAGCGTTGTCTATTGTTTCGACTCTCTGTACTAGTACACTTTGTGTGTATTAAACGAAACATTTGAGGTAATTAATTTTATATTGACTATATAAATTAATTCACACCATAAGGTTATTGTGAATAGTGCTTATTCTCTTATTCCTGAAATAATTATTAATTTGTATATATTTAATATTCGTTGTTTTGATTCATTAGAGAGTGCAATCTTATATGGGTCAATATTTTCGGTGAGTTGGATAGCGTTATTATTTATATGGCAAATATTAATTATTGACGAAATTCACGTCCCGAAATATCGGGATTGACGATACCCCATTAAGAAAGCTTATAAGTTTTGATCAGGCCAAACCCTGCAGGTAGATTTAATTATCCGGCGGTCAAATAAATTAAGTGAAAGGGTTTAAAAAATATTAAAATATCGATTAAATTAAATTATCAGTAATTATATTTAATTGGCGGGTATCGAGAATCTTAACATGAGAAAAAATGTTAAGCATTTAATAACAGGAGCTCAATGCTATATGGTCTTGAGGTTATGTGTCAGAGTGCAATTATAGCTCTTTGGTGTGAACTGTAATTCAGTATTTTGTGAAAATTGCAGAAACCGCTGTTGATTTTCCATAATTGTAGATACCGCTATCAGATTTGCTTAATTGCAAAAACTGTTGATACATGTCTGTGTTCCACTGGAAGTCTTACTCATAATTACTCCCCAAGTCCCTGCTGTGGCCCTATATATATGCGAGTAGTCTGAACCAGTTTCATAACTTGTCTTCTAAGACTAAAATTGTCTTAGTTCTGCTGATACGAGTTCTCGAAAGATTATAGCCCACACTGTATCTGAAAATTGCATAGGGGAATACAGTAGAAGATCTGACAGAAGCTTCAACTCGGATTCAAATCGTAGTTGAAGATTCAACTGGTAAAAATGTATTCTTCTAAATTAACATCGGATGCATGGATTTTATTTTGATCATTCGTCATCAAAAGTTTTATCTGGAGCCCGTTTTGGCGATTGTTTGTCCAGTTAAATTTTTTTGTTAATTATTTCCAAAAACAACGATCTTGGCAATCTTGCCTCCAACATAAGGAAGCCTATAAGTTTTGCCCGATCCAAATCCCACAGGTGGATTTGATTATCCGGCAGTCAAATAAATTAAGAAGAAAGGCTTAAGGAATTCAAAGATGCCGATTAAATTAAATTATCAGTAATTAAATTTAATTGACGGGTATCAAGAATCTTAACGTGGAAAAAAATGATAAGCATTTAATAATAGGAGCTCAATGCAAGAAGGTCTTGAGATTATGATTCAGAGTGCAATTATAGTTCTTTAGTGGTGTTAACTGTAATTCAGTGTCAAGGTTTTCATAATTACAGATACCGCTATAAGGTTTGCTTAATTACAGAAACCGCTGATGGGTGTTTGTGTTTCACTAGAAGTCTTACGCATAATTACTCCACAGGTTCCTGTTGTAGCCCTATAAATATGCAGTTAGGTTGAACTAGTTAAATAACTTGCCTTCGAGATTAAATATGTTCAAGTTCTGCAGGTACGAGTTCTCAGAGGATTATAGCCCACAGTATATCCGGAAATCGCATAAGAAAATACAATAGAAGGTCTGACGGAAGCTTTAACTCGAAAACAAAATCGTAGTTAAAGATTCGACCAGTTAAAAGGTATTTTTCTAAATTAACTGTGGTTGCACGAGTTCATATTTTGATATTTCGATGTCAAAAGTTTTATCTGGAGCCCATTTCAGTGTTTGTCTATCCAGTTAATTTTTTTCGAAAATCGTTTCCAAAAATAATGATCTTGGCAGTTTTGCCTCCAACACTTAGGACCTAGACAACGCTTCACATATGACTAGGGTTTGATAGAGAGGGATTCCTAGTCCTCTAGGGCTTAAAAAAAATCTAAGGATCCTCTCTCGAACTTAGGATCTAGACAACGCATCGCATATGACTAGAGTTTTAGAAGAGAGGGATGCCTAGTCCTCTAGGGCTTGGAAAAAACCTAAGAACCACCTCACGAACTTAAGACCTAGACAACGCTTCGCATATGACTAGAGTTTTTTTTTTTTAAAAAGGATGCCTACTCCTCTAAGACTTGAGAAAACCTAAGGACCGCCTTATGAACTTAGAACCTAGACAACGCTTCGCGTATGACTAAGGTTTTAAAATAGAGGAATGCCTAGTCCTTTAGGGCTTGGAAAAAAGCTAAGGATCGTCTCACAAACTTAAGACCTAAATAATACTTCGCATATGACTAGTGTTTGAAAAAAGAAGGCCTAACGCATTAGGGCTTGGGGTGCCTAGACCACTAGGGCTTGACAAACCTAAGGATTGTGTCACGAACTTAGGACCTAGATAATGCTTCGCATATGACTAGGGTTTGAAATGTGAAAAAGAGGACTTGGCGTGAGTGACAAACCTTGCTGCTTCCTTCTTCTTCTCTTTTCTCTTTTGTACATGGACGCCTGCATGCCTATTTCTTTACTTAGGCCTGTGTGCCCGCTGACACACTTGATGCACTGCACTTGTATACACTACTATTTTGATTGTAACAGGCCTTCATGCCTTTAGATTACATTATGTTTATTGTGAATGCTTGTCTTTTTTCATACATATGAAAACATGTTTTCAATCACTCGAATCTTTTATTATGCATGATGTATGTTTGTGAGTTGAATACTTGCCCTGCGAGCCTATTTTTGTGTTGCGAGTTGCTATAGATTCCTGGAAAGGAATTGGCCATGTTAACAAAGGGGGGAAGTGCTGTCAAAGTCTTTGTAGAAGAAAAAGTTGCGGCCGTGAGGAAATATCTCACGATCATGATGTTTGAAAGGTTTATGGTCTGAAAGATTGGAGTTGATGGCTGTGATGTTTGATGGCAGAGCTTTTAGGCACGAAAATCAAGGCTAATTCTATGGTCTCCCTTTTTTTGGCTCTACAAAGGGAGCAATTGTTCCAAACTCCACTGCTCTGCATATCTTTGCACTTTTCTTGCTTTCTTCATATCCCATTCTTATAACAACTCCCTGTTAGCTTAGATGAGTGACTTCCCTCCGGTTGAGCACAAGAACTCCCTCAACTTTGGCCTAAATGTGTTATTCTCTTTGTGAACGATGAGGATTGATTGGCATCGTCTGCGAGCAGCCCAACTGTGGGACCCCGAGGTACATGTATTTCGTTCGGATAGGAGGAGCTATGTCCAACAGCCGAGGACTTTTTTGCTATTCTTGAGATTTTGGGCCGAGATGAGATCATAGTTCCTACACCTTTCTCGAGTCCTAGGAATAGGTTGGTGCAACTCTACGGC
>JAOTRH010127996.1:0-14427 GCA_034768845.1 Heliamphora exappendiculata | reverse complement strand
ACATAAATTATTTAAGAATTTTAATAAAATAAAATAAAATATATATTAATTATTTTATTATTTGAGAGTTACAAAATTTATATAAAGTCATAATATGATTTAAATGGTCATGAGTTATATATTTATTTTTAATTATTTTCCTATTTTGTGGACAACTTGGATATATTAAATTAAAAACTTCAATAATTTTATTTTTAAAAAATAAAATATATTAAAATAAACTCTGATTTTTAACATATATAAATCACATGAATGATGAAATTTGTCAAATCATCTGAGATGACATCCTCACTCCCAGCATTAGATTCATGTCATTCCTTTTACCATAAGTTAATTATTTTGTTACCTTTTTATATGGAAAAATGGAAAGAGGTGCTGATTCCCATGATTGTGGAATGAAGCTACAATAGGTCATGAAAATTAATTAATATGCAATCTGTTAAATAATGTGCTGTTCATCTTATCCTTTTTAGTAAATACACAATGGGTGATAAATAATATATATATATATATACATCTCTATTAAGATGCTTTAAATTTTAATGGAATAAAATTAAAATCTCTCCAAAGAATAACCAAATTAAAGAGCTTATTAGTTATGAGGGCGAAGGTTCTTAAGAGTGACAATTCACAAATTTAGTAGCTATTAATATTAATTGTATGCTAAATAAAGCCGAAATAATTCACATAAAGTAGTGACAAAGAAAGCAATAGAAAAAAAATAAATGTGACATATTTATTTAATTATATCAACAAGATTGAAATATATATATATATATATAGAGAGAGAGAGAAATTATAAATTAGCTTAGGAGTAAGTTATTGATAGGGGTGTCCGGTTTGGATAGAATTTACATAAATTTAAGAATCGAATCAATTTTTACGGTTTTAATAATTTCAGAATTAAATCAAATCGTGTGATATGTGGAAGCGAATCTATTATTGGCAGTTCGATTCCGATTCAAAATCACAATTCTACTATTGTGTATAAGGTGTTAAAATTTAACAAAAATTACATTAAAATTCAACAAAAACAAATAAATTTTGAAATTCAACGTCAAAATTCAAACTCATTCAATACAAATTTGATTTAATACATACATACATACATACATACATACATATATACATGAGATATTTATTTTAGAATAATTTGCCTATAATAACTATGGTAGAAAACCAATATATGCTATAAATAGATTATATATATTAAATTAAAAACTTCAGTGCGGCTCGGTTCGAAATTGAAACCGTAGTTTTAAATTCGTGAACCGATTCGTATTTTACATTTTACATATTTTTAGGAGCAGAATCAAACCGATTCAATACAAAGCTAAATCAATCTGCACAATTTCAATTGATCGGACTGACTCTTCGATTTTATCGAATTTTTAAACAATCCTAGTTATTGAGGTGAAATCAAAGAACGGCTATCGGTTGAAAGCAAGTATGACAAGTTTGAAAATGTGGATGGTTCAGTGGGTATATCAATTTGGATAAATTGAAAATTGTTATACTAATTTTAAAATATTATGAGAGGTCTCAATAATACAAATATATTGATGATAAATATTGAATACATTTTATTTCATTGGTGGGTCTCATCCATTTCTTCTTCATTGATTTTATTTTGCTTTGAGATTTTATTTTAGTGACAGAATTTATCATTATTTTAGCTATTTTAGCGGGTTGACTAATTATTTGAATTTTTTATTTTTTTTCACATTTGGACTTTTCCAAAATTAAAAATAAAGAAATAAATAGCATTAGACTTGACATGAAATATGCACTCTTATAAGTATATTGATTTATTTTGTGGTCATTTGAAAGTCTAAGTTAAAGGGTGATTAGGGCTATGGGAACATAGGTGCACATGTTCTCCCATTATTTATAGTTAAGTATTTGTTGCATTCAAATTGCTAGGGTTTGATTGCAAAAGGAGAGACTATTTGCCCATTTAGTACTTCATAAAGGGATTAGCTAATTTCCCTATTTTCCAATTATACCCTCTATCATTTAAATGTAAAAAATAATAATTATCACTTTATCCAGTTATTTATTCCATTTTAACCTATAATTAATTGAGCGAGAAATCTTATGAATTAGACTATGTCAAAATAGCCCTAGATACTTCTTTATTTGATTTGTAATTTTGGATTTGCCATGGTATACCAATCAATTAACTTTAGGCTATGTTTAAATGATGAGAATGATGAAGAGAAAATATAAATGTGATTATTAGGAATTAAATACTTTGTAATCTAATAAATTTCCAAATGTTTGGATTAATTTAAAAATCTTATTTAAAAAATCTATTTTTAAGAATTTATTAGAGTCAAAATAATTTTATTTTTTGATTGATTGACCTTTTGAAATTTAAGATTACCATGGAGAAGGTCGGAATCAAATTTTACCTAGTTTGATAGAGTAATTAATTTCCTGACTAAATAAATAATATAAATTACTTTTTTTTTTGTATTTCTATTGATTCCAATTGTTAGAGTTATTGAGATCAAGAAACACATTTGAATTACTTTTTTTTTTAATTTCTATTGATTCCAAATGTAAGACTTATTGGGATCAAGAATCACAATGCTGTTACTATTTAAAATTCTAGCCATTAAAACATAAGCTTACCTTTTTTCTTTTTTTTTTTTTAAATCCATTATTGGAGACTATCCCCATTCTATATAAGCTTCTCTGACTTTTACGGCCCGTTTGGTAACGTTTATAATTTTTTTATTTTTTATTTATAAAAAATAAAAAATATATTTTTATTTATGTTTATAAAAAAATAAAAATAAAAATATGTTTGGTAACATAAATATTTGAAAAATGATAGTTGAAGGTTACGGATGAATCCAATCAAAAATTATTTACAAAACAAGTAAAAACACGTTTTTTTTTTGTTTTTTAAAATTTTGTAAATTTTGAAAACTGTTTATAATTTTTTGAAAATAAAAATAATTATCAAACATATTTTCGTTTACAGTTTACAAAAATTTTTAAAATAAAAATAAAAAACAAAAAAAAATAAACATTGCCAAATGGTACCTTAATAATTTTTTTGTGTTAGAGCCGTGTAAATACTATAATATCATTTTTGCTAACTATAGAAGAATGATGACTATGTGCTAGTTATAGTTGTTGATTCTTATTTTTGCTTTTCAAGTTTTTTAGGGTGTTATAATTATTCTAATAACTTCATGTGTGAAAATTTATGATTCTTTCCGTATGATTTCTTTTTTTGCGAGAAAACTTTTTCTCTTCGTTTAAAGAGTAATCTTGCGTCCGATGTATCTCCTTGTTCGATATAAAATTAATTTTATATTAATGCATTAAAATCTTCTAGCTTTTTTTTATAATTTTTTATTAATTTTAAAATTATTAATGTTGTCATACCTTATTTATCCTCTAACGAATTAGTCGCCTAATCAATCAAGCACGGTCATAAATACAACTAATTTTATACTATAACCACCTCTGTCACTTTATATAAGCTCCTTCCTTTCCGTTCACAACTCTATATTTTTTAATTCTACTCTAAATTAAATCGAAAAAAATTAAATGAGCACTTTTAGTTATTTTTTTTAAAAGATATTTATTTAATAAAAAAAAAATAAGCTGGCCTTTTAATACTTATAAGGTAACCTTTCAATATATGGTAGATGGGTGCTACACCACCCTACCCACTTCCCAAGGACCCCAACCTTTTAGAGGTAGTTATGTTCTTTGATGTTTCAAATATTAATCAAGGAGTGCATTGTAAGTATCAAATTATGCATTCATTTCTTTAGTGTACTAACACATTTATGGTGTTATTTAGCATTATTAAAATTAGTTGTTTATAAATTATAATAAAAATTAAAAGTGTTTAGTTAAAATTGTGAATTGTAACTAAAATTAAAAAAAATAGTTATAAGTTATAATATAAATTATGAGTGTTTAGAAAAATTTGTAACTTATAATTAAAATTAATAGTAAGAAGTTAAAAACTATCAGCACTAACTTTACCAAACACCCCCTCTACATAGCGATTGGATATTTTTCTTTTGGCTTTTCACCATAATAGGGTGATTAAATCAACTTACATGTAGTTCGATTAATTTTTATGAAATGAATTTTGCTGTAAATTAACAAGAAATCAAATTAAAACTGCACTAAAGCCCGTATAAAGTAGCACCAAAAGAATTTTAAGTTTTTATTTACAAAAACAACTGGCAAATCCTCATTATTCTTTTGCTTAAATTTTTTTTGGAGGTAAATTACAGTGACCTCCTATGAAATTTAGTAAAATATCAACCACCACCCCTATAGTTTTTGAAATGTCATTAACCTCCAATCTGGTTTAGGTTTTGCATCAAAATTAGTCCAACTATTAAATTTTTGCTTAACTGTGCTTTGTTTGGCGTGCTTTTTGAATAAATTTTTACGATTCAATCCGTTCATTATGTAGAACTTGTCAAGTTTGTTTATTATTTAAAAATTCAGACTCATTTGATACCAGTAGCTAAGTGATTGAGTAACATTTGTTTAATAATGTTTTATAAATTTATAAATTTTATTTATTTATTTATTATGAAATTTTATTCAATCACTAAGTTACAGATATTGAATGAATCTGAATTTTTACATACTAAACGAATTTGACGAATTCTACATAATGAACAGATTGGATCATAAAAATAAATTCAAAAAACACACCAAACAAGGCACAGTTGAACAAAAATTTAATAATTAAACTAATTTAATGTAAAATTTAAACCAGAAAAAAAATTAATAACATTTCAAAAATTACAGTGTAGTGTTTGATGTTTTACTTAGATGACTGTAATGTACTCTTTTTTTTTTTTTTTTTTTTTTTTTTTTTTTTTTGAACATAATATCTTTTGAAAACGTTTTGGACTCTATGGTACTAATTCGTTTGGCAATGATTAAAAATTACCTTTTATCTACTGTCTATTCAAAGCCTTGTAATTAAAATTTCAAAAGATAAAAAAAAATTATAATTTAAAATTAAGTTGTAGAAGAGTAAATTTTACGTATTATAACGTGGCATTTGTGCTGGTGAATTACTACGAGGTTGAGTCACAATCTCGAGCATGCTAATTACGTATTATTTTAGGGTAAAATTAATACGTTAATTATTTAATTTAAATATTTATTAATTTTGATGAGTATTCGACAATACAAGGTGGTTCTAAATAATATTTGGTATTTACCCGTATATAATTAATTTCCTAATAATTTTTTGCTTACTTTTTTATTTTTTTTAAATTTTATTTCTATATTATAATTCAAGTTTTTAAATATTACATATATAAAGGAGGAAAAGAGTTTTATAATTGTGACGTTTTATAAATGTGAATTATTTTATATTTTAATTCAAGTTTAAAATTTCTTAATATCATGAATGTAAAGTTCCAATAAAAGGTTTTATAATTGGTTTTTTGGCTCATCATACTAAATATCAAAGTTTTTAGAAAAATTATAATATAAAGAGGTACATAGTCTTTGTTTGGCAATCGGCTCAAAGTTGGTTTTAAAAGTCTAAAAAGTAAAAAAAATTCATTTTTTAACTCAAATTTTTTTTTGCTTTTTACATAATTTTTTATATTTTTTAAAAATATCATAACTTTTATTATACACATTTATGTTTTATAAAAATTATATTTTTAAAATTTACTTGTCAAATTCTATCAAATAATATCTATATTGAATATAAAATTATATAAAAATAAAAATTAAAAAATTTATAACACTTTAAGCAAAGTTTTTTAAGCATTTGGTTTAAAAGCCACATATATCCTAACTAAATAAATTTTTTAACTTTTTAATTTAAAGTGACTTAAAACTAAAAAATTAACTTAAATCCGATTGCCAAACAAACTATTAATATAAAATCTACTATATTATACCAATGCATATAACTGCACTTAATATAAAATCTACTATATATGTAAGATATAGTCTGGTTTAAGGATATTTTTATGAAATAATTAATTAGTGTACCCACGTTATCAATACCTTACTATTATAAATTAGATTATTAACGTATCGAAAAATGTTTGGTTTGGAATATGATAACATATGAATCAATAGTATATATTTTAATTTGAAATAATTTTAGAAAAACTATTATGAAATTATTAAATAGTGAGATTATAATAATCCTAAAGCACCTAAACCCATCTGGTTGGTGGGATATAATAATAATCCCAAGATATTATAGTAGCCAAAAGGGTTAAAGAGCTATAATCCCTTTCTTAATTCTGCAAACTAAACAAGAGATTATTTTAATCTTTCTTAATCCTCGTAAACAAACGTGGCCTTAAGTATACAACAATTAATGTATTTGTCTTCAAGTTCTTTGAAAACCAAATGCAGAAGACGATCAACAAAAATCGGAAACGATGTCTTTTCCTGTTTAAAATTATAGCGTTTAGCATATAATTGTAAAAAAATTACAAATTAAAATAAATATGCTTAGAATTTTTTTACTTATAATTTTTAGTTTTAAATCAACAAATGCGAATTTTAAACTAAAATTTTATAACTTTTAAAAGCATTTACAACTGCCTAAAATAATAATAATATTTTTTTAGGTATGATTTATAAAAATTTATAATTTTAGCTACGGAAAATAACTCAATCTAGAGGCTTATTGTGCTCTAATCCATGCTGTAAGGCCATTCTCTTAAATAAATAATGGTTTTTGACGATCTAAATATAGATTATTAAAAATGAATGGATAATCATTCTCTAAATATAGAAAATAAATATTTTATTCATTAAATGAATAAAAATTTTAATTTTTATATTTATTTTTAATAAATTTAGTATTATTAAAGATATTTATAATACTTTTAAAAAGAGACTACTATTGAATATATTTTAATAAAATCTAAAGAAAATAATTTACACGAATAGAATGGTTCTCCATGATCACTTTTTTTTAATAACATATCATTTTGCTTGTCTTAAATAAAGGAGGTGTTTGGTAGTGCTACTGCTAGTAGTTTTTAGTTTTTTATTACTAATTTTAGTTATAAATTATAAGTTTTTTTAAGCACCCATAATTTCTGTCATAATTTATAATTACTTTTTATTCTATTTTAAATGCAAATTACAATATTTATCAAGCACTCACATTTCTATTATAACCTACAATTTGTAAACTGTCAGTTCTAGCAATGCCAACCACCATCAAAGCAAATATGGACCTAGCGGGGAAGAAGTGGGGGCAATCGCCACATCTACGATTTTAAAAAATCTTCTATATTTACTAATAATTATCTCTAAATATATATAAATTCGCACCCCTAGCTTTTTTTAAAAATAATAATAATTACTAGCCCTTTATAAAAATATATTTATAAATTCGTTAAATTATGTTATACATAAATTTTTTCTTAAAGAATACACTATGCATTATAGATAGATAGATAGATTTAAAATTAATATTTTTACTACTTACTTTGAATAAAATTAACTATACTTATTTATATATTTTAATGCTACATTGATTTTTTTACGTTAATAAAAATTATTACTGTATAAATTCGTTACCCCTAAATTTAAATTCTAATCCGTACCAGCATCAAAGTATCGAGTTAAAAATGCTATTGGAATTCCAAAACAAAGAACCACCTTAATCACTACATATAGTCCGGTCATCCGCACTAATTTGTATCGGCGCTGTCAGGTGTCGCCGTCGAACCACCGTTGTACGCCACCTTCCACGGCGATTGTTGTCGGTGCAGAGGATTAAGATAAGAATTTATTATTTTCGTTCACACTGGCTAAATAGTCCGAAATGTATTCTTCGTGTCCCTGCACAAAAAGAGAGCTAGATGCCCCGTCGGAGATTTTTACCGGTGGGCCAATCGATGATAAAATTAAATAGGGATTTAAAGAGAAAAAAAATTGAGAGAACAAATTTACAGAGTTTCTCTTAATGAATTAGAGTACATACCTTTACCTTCAGGCGTGTGAGTTATTTATAGAGAAATTATACTTAACTCGCTCCAGGGATTCGACCCGACCCGAAGTGGTTGGGCTATCCTCTCCCACTCTGATTGAGACTTAGTTGTCAATCTGATGGTGACTTATCACCGTTATCATTTCTATAAGTTTCTCTTGTCATGTCAAGATGTCTATCGGTACCCTAACTTAATAAGCTAGGTCAACTCTCCCTAACACTCTAATTCTAGGGTTGGTTCAACTGCTACTAGTTCCTTATTATGAGCATTATCTCTTTGATAAGTGTACCGTGAGCACTGATTACCATGAATGAGGCCCGAGGTCGACTTTTAAAGCCCCTCATAGCATGCTGCTTGGACGAGTGTGCCGAACACTTTTTCATTTGCTCCTCAGTTGGGATCCCTCCTCGGAGCTCAGGTCGGATTCCATAATTTGAGCTCGACTTCTCCTGTTCGAGCTCCAAAGCTTGGTACTCCTGCTCTCGGTGCTCAGCACGCTTCGCCTACTAAAACGGCATTTTCAAAGTTCCCATGGCCTGCAGCGCTGTACGGCTCCCTATGTGGAGATACATGGCTTTGCACGAATTTTATCCTCCCTCGGTTGGCATTTAATCCCTTGTGCGGTCATCATCGTTCCTTTGTTTTGTAGGGAGAGAGTGAGGGATGGAAGGACGGTAGAGCATAGCGTTGTCAGCTCACTTCGATGGAGTGATTAGTGTTGGAATTCCTGAATTCATTTGGCTGAATTCAATTGGCATTTCTGGCTGAATTCAATTGCAATTCTGAATTCAAATGGCCATTGAATTCAATACCAGAATTCAATAGCTAATTCAATTGGCCATTCAATTGGCAATTGAATTCTGGTGTAACCCCCATGACAGAAATTCTTTATAAGTCAACCTTTTCTGAAGAGGAGGAGACACAGCAAGAGAGAGCAAGGCACAGAGGTAAGAGAGGAAAGTATACATGTAGATTGCAAGTTCTGTGTGAGAGAGAGAAAGACGGACGAGGTACGTTCGCAACCGATTCTTGGTGGTGTTCAAACGGTCGGGTTAACCGTTTTATTCTGGGAGAGTGACACCGGTGAAAAACTTACAGCACCCTCGGTAGGCAGTGAATCATTCTCGAGGAAAATGCGTTTGCAGAATTCGGTTTGCATATTCTATTCATATTATTTCTGATGTTTCGATTTCTGTAATTTCAGTTTATTGTAATTGTTGAAAGTTAATAAAGATGTATTTTCTAGATTACCAAGCATATTTTTATGGCGTGATATTTCTCCCAATAATTAGAAAGAAAAAATATATTTTATTATTCTAATTACTTATTTGAATAATTAAAAAGAGAGAAATAAAGGGTCAGTTTAACAATATAAGAGAAAAAAAGAAAAGAATATACTACTTAAAATTGTAAGGAAAATAAAAATATTATGATTTTTTTCTATTTTGTTTGGGTAAATAGGAAATAAAATACAAAAAAAATATAATGATTTATCTCATGTCTTGTTTGATTAGCCTCAACAGAAGAAAAGAAAAAAAAGAAAATATGGCATATTATTTATCAATTTAACCTTAAAATGAGAATGCTTTAAGTTTATCTTTTAATATTAGTTTTGGCCTTATAAAATTTATTTCTCATTTATTTTCAAATATATATATTTTGAAAAGAATTAAAAACTGTTCATTAAAAAAACATTTATACTTATTTCTTTTTATCTATTTCTGTTTAAGAAAAAAATATATGAATTTATTTTTTTTTATCTCCAAATCACCTAAACCAAACGGTGAAGAGATTTGGTTTGACTATGTATAAATATAAGAGCATATATAGTGAGATCAATATATTTTGAGACGGAGCATGAATATTTATTTTATTTATTTTTCAAAGGATTGTGTGCTTAATTTGGTTGTTATACTTAAATTCGAGTGTGGATTAAGTAAGAATCTTAATATTAATTTTAAGATGTACAGTGTTTGAGTTTGACCAAAATACGAATGAATGCTCTATATTTTGATACTTAAATTTTTGTGTGGATGTAAGAGCAAGTTTAAGTTTAATTTTCGTATTTTGTTGTTCTTAAACAACTGTGTCCCATAATGTAATTATTAAAATTAGTATGCGAATTTGATTTATGCTGTTGTGGGTATCCAATTATTTAGAAAGATACGTGGTCATTATTGCACTAAGCATAAAATTATGGTTTAATAGTACCATTTTTTACTTTTATAAAATTGCAGAAGTTTATCATTTGATAAACGAATTGTGAGGGTTTATCTCTTGAAATTGAAAAGATAAATTTTGTGAATCTCTTATAGAGAAAGAGATGGAGTGACATATTGTATTGTCACTAAATTATGAGTTTATCATTATTATGTGTTAATAGTTATGACAATTATAATTATTTATGAATCATGTCATAAACTTTGGTGATAACAGTAATAAACTTTGAGTTTTCACAGAACTTGTGGAGGGAAACTTTGCTTTCCGTGAATAATATTCTCAACAAGTTGCCCTACAAGAAAACAAATGAAAAGTTATATGAATTGTGAAAATGTCGTAAGCCTTCTTACAAATACTCAAAATTGTGAGAGTATTCGGCTAAGGTAGCGGTCCCTATTCCTAAAAGAACCAAAATAAGACTAAAAATAGTTGACTGTATATTTTTTAGATATGCGAATAATAGCAGTATATATCGGTTTCTGATAAATAAGTTAGAAATTGAGGATATGCATGCGAATACTATTATTGAATCAAGAAACGCATGACTTTTTGAAGATGTTTTCCCGTGTAATTGTACACGAGAATCAAGTTATCTTAAAAGGACTTATGACATTGCAACATGCAGTAGTCAAGACCAAGAAGAAAATAAAGATGAACCCATATGCAGTAAAAGGATTAGAACTTCACAATCTTTTGGTCCGAATTTTCTAACTTATTTGTTAGAAAATGAGTCCCAAAACTTTCAAAAAACTATGTCTACGCCTGAAGCACCTTATTGGAAGGAGTCTGTTAATAGTAAAATTCAAGAGAAAAATGAAAACAGATGGTTCAATAGAATGTTATAAAGTAAGACTTGTTATCAAAGGATACAAGCAAAAGAAAGGAGTGGACTATTTTGATACATATTCTCCGGTTACAAAGATAACATCAAAGAGGATATTAATTGCTATAGCAGTCTTGTACAATCTTGAGATACATCATATGGATGTTAAAACTGCATTTCTAAATAGAGAATTGAATAAAAAAAAATATATGAAACAATAAGAAGGTTTTGTGGTTCCAGGAAAAGAAAGGCATGTGTGTAAGCTTATTAGATTTTTGTACGGTCTTAAGCAACTCCCAAAAGAATGGCATAAGCAATTTGACAACGTAATGATGTCAAATGGATTCAAAATAAATAAATGTGACAAATATGTCTATTTCAATGATACAGAAAAGGGATATGCTATTGTGTGTCTCTATGTTGACGATATGTTTATTATTGGTAGTAATCAAGATATGATTAAAACTTTCAAGAGAATGTTAAACAATAAGTTTGACATGAAAGATCTAGGTGTTGTAGATGTTATACTAGGAATTAAAATTTCTAGAACATATAAAGGATATGTGTTGTCTCAATCATATTGTATTGAGAAGATTCTTGAAAAAATTCAAGAATATGATAATCGTCCAGTAAGAACACCTATAGACTTAAATATCTACCTATCGAAGAATACTGGTGATGGCATATCTCAACTAGAGTATTCTTGAATTATTGGCAGCTCAATGTAAGTGACTAATTGTACTCGTCCGGACATTACGTATACTGTCAATAAATTGAGTAGATACACTAGGAGTCCAGGGATAGATTACTGGACGGCAATATGGACTACACTATACGAGATATCCAGGAGTAGTAGAAGGGTTCTGCGACGCGAGTTGGATATATCCAAAGAGTCAAAATTCATGAGTAGATATGCCTTTATTTTGGCTGGTGCAGCAGTGACTTGAAAATTTTTCAAGCAAACTTGTATTCCCAGATTCATAATGGAAGCTGAGTTTATTGCTTTAAATAAAGTAGGGAAGAAGCAGAGTGGCTTCGCCAATAAGGCATTCCAATGTGGACAAAATCTGTGCCTGCAATTTGTATTTATTGCGACTGCCAATCGACAATTGAAATGGTACAGAGTAATATGTATAATGGTAAGTCTCGACAGATTCGTCTAAGACACAATACCATAAAATAACTACCCTCTAATGTAGTTATCACAATAGACTATATAAAGTCAAAGAATAATATCGCGGATCCGCGAACCTAAAAGTTATATAGAGAGTTAGTTGATAAATCATCGAGGGGAATGGAATTAAAGCCTATAAATTAAGAGTCGCCTCAATGGCAACCCAACCTAACTAACTGGAGATCCCAAGATCTAGGTTTAAAGGGACAATCGAATTGGATGTGACTCAGTAGAATCACTGTGAAGATTATATCTCATACCCATTTCTATGATAATACAGTGATACATGTAGCGTTATTTAGGATAAGCTATACTTTTAATAATTCTCATATCTTGAAAAGTCAAGTGAGGTATGGCAGGAAACTCTTAATGAGAATTTACCTATATGGGTGAGAATATGCCACTTTTATGAGAATGGTAAGGCTACATTATCTAAAGCACTCATGAAATCAGGAACTGCCTGGGGCCAAAATGGGCACAACCGTGAGAACTAAAACTGTGTTGGAAAGATTCTGTGTGACATTATATTGTCTTGGCTTACACAAACGGTAGAATAGTTCAAGGCATCGCGTCCACTGATTAGCTAGTAAGTCCGGTAGTTTATCACAAGGGAAGATTCAATGCCAAAAATCACCTATCCTTATACAAATTTTTTTTGCTTGTACTCTCTTTGTGTCTGCATTGTCTTACATTGTCATTTGCATAGTCGATCCAATTAATTTTCATTCATGTAGGGGATTGTTGAAAAAAATGATTTAATCATTTTTTAATGTGAATAGAAATTAATTGAAGATGGTAATTAATTAATTACCATTCTAGATGTGTGTCTTTTGGTGGCACCTACTCGGTATGAATAGACGTGCCTCTTCGTTTCGTGATTATTCTGAATAGTCACGAGTACGTCTATATATACGACGTTACTCTTTTGTTTTATAAAAGATATAATTTACATTGAGTTTATTAAATACGTTGTGTCGGAATCCGTTAAAAGGAGTACAGAACATGGTTTGATTCGACAGACCCACTGATTGCAGTGCTTTTTCTATGGGATTCAGATCATTGTATCTTCGGAGATAGACGTCCATGAAACCGTAAGTACCGTAGCGGAGACGAATCTTTCTTAAGAACATAGCGTCAAACGCTAGCCTTGATCTACTTGCATTATCATAATCATATGCTCTGCAAGTCTAAATTTATTATTTTATTTTATTTACCGTTGATACACAAAAATTATACTAATTTTTTCAACACCAATAAAAATAAATTATTATATTTTTACTGTAAAATATATTACTACTATATTAATTAATAGCACAATGTAAATAGGGATGGACGATTTTAATTTAGGAGATTTCAGCCAAAAAATTTAAAAAATAAATTTTAACGCGCAAGGTCAAGTTGCACGATTTTTTGCAAAAATACCTTGCAAATAGATAAATTTATCTGTTTGTTATGCAAAACAGATAAATTTATTTGTGTTCATTATACATATTTTGTAAAGACAAAAATAAATTTATCTGCATTTTTATACATATTATAAAAAAATTAGACAAATTTATCTGTTCTGGAGTATTTTTGTTCTAAAAAGACCTTATTTTTAAATTTTTTTAAGGTGATGGATCTTACTCGTTAAAAAATCTTATATTATATGAAAAATAGTAAACGATCTATAAATTGAAATATTCGTTAATTATTTATTTAATTTAAGAATGGAAAATTATTTTTTTTATAATTTTTAAGAAAGTATATATTAAATTTTTTTAAAAAACTTTAAAAAGCAAAATTATATAATCTTAAAATATGTATATAAATTTGTCACATAACACACGCAAGAGCACCGAATAATTTTGAGATGGAGAGATGGGCAAAAGGATAAAAAAAATCAACGGATCTGAACCATTGTGGTTTGATTTTTTCTCCCCAGAATTGATTGGTTCAATCGAATGATCGGGTATATTACAATTACACCTCCTCTATTTGGGGTTATATTATTGTTATTTTTTTATTTTTTAAAATATTATTACACTTTTTTACTTTTTAATTTTTGTAATACTTTGATTCAAAAATTAATTTTTCATTAATTTTTAGACGAAAAAATTGTATTTTTACACCTACACCTATTGATTTCTTTGTTTTTACACTTACACCTCCTTTTTTTTTAAATTACAAAATTTTATTTAAAAATTTTTAATTAAAAAATAAAAAATTACTAAATACAAAAATAAGTA
>JAOTRH010127985.1:0-14427 GCA_034768845.1 Heliamphora exappendiculata | reverse complement strand
CAATTCTAGCATAGAAACGAAAATCTAAAGACAATTATCAAAGTGCACGAGTCTCGGGACCCTGACTCCATCATCCTTGTGGATCAAGCACATACCATCGCACCAAAACCCGCAGGTAGTGGTGAAGGCACAACTTTATTTCCTTAAAGGGTACAGTGCCAAGTGCCACAAGTCGACTGTGACTCGACCCAAATCCGGGCATCCGCCATGGCAGGATGCTGGCCCAAACGCAGGCCAAAAATCCCCCCCAGCACATGTCGCACAACCCGCGAGACACAGGGCCTTCCACAATGGGGAATCGAACTTGAGACATCGCTCTGATACCAATTGTGGATCAAGCGCTTACCATCTCACCAAAACACGCAGGTAGTGGTGAAGGCGCAACTTTATTTCCTTAAAGGGTACAGCGCCAATCGCCACAAGTCGACTGTGACTCGACCCAAACCCGAGCCTCCGCCACGGCAGGATGCTGGCCCAAACCCAGGCCAACAATCCTCCTGCAAAGACTGCTCTTCTCCGACTTGTTCATCTTGATCATCATCCTGAATCGCACCGTCGTCTTCTTGTCCTACTGGGTTATCTGGCATTTAAAGTGCCATGAGCTATAAAGCCCAATAGAAACAACCCATACCCCACTATTCTAACAATTATATCATCATACAACAAATACAACTTATATCTTAATTGTTGAGTAAATACAACAAGTACAACTTATATCTTAATTGTTGAGCAAATCAGGCTAGGCATGGTATGAACAATAAATAAACTAACAACATAAGCTAAAAGCATGTTATATGATCATGATAATGAAAGATATATAACAAGATATATCCAGATTTCCCGTTCTCACCGAGAGAACATACCCAGATTGTACTACACTTTCACCGTTATGGTTGGTATACTGAAAATTATATTTTTAGTATTTAATTTTAATTTTAATAAAATTAATTTTTTATTTTATGAGAACCTTTATGAGCAATGTATGTGTATCATTTCTTTGATATGCATGGATGTCCAATAATCTGTATAGTATTTAATCTGGTTTGTAGAGTACGGCTTACACACAGATGACCAAATTTTACGTTCTTGCTGAATATAAGTTTTATGTTCACAGTTTAGATGAAAATGGGCATACCATCAGTACGACTGTGGCACAGAGTTTTAGTAGGCCTGTATTGGTTACGGGGAACAGATAATAGCGTTGTCTATTATTCCGATTCTCTGTGCCAATACGCTTTGTGTGTATTGAACGTGACATTTGGGGTAATTAATTTAGTACTGACTACTGATTATGTAAATTAATTCACACCCCAAGATTATTATGAATAGTGCTTATCCTCTTAATCCTGAAATAATTATTGATTTGTATATATTTAATATTTGTTGTTTTGATTTGTTACAAGGTGCGATCTTATATGGGTCTATAGTCCCGGTGAGTTGGATAGCGGTATTATTTATATAGAAAATATTAATTATTGACAGACTCCACGTCCTGAATGATCAGGATTGACGATACCCCCTTAAGGATGTTTATAAATTTTGACCGAGCCAAACTCTGCAGGTGGATTTAATTATCCGGCGGTCAAATAAGTTAAGCGAAAGGGCTTAAGGAATATCAAGATGCCGATTAAATTAAATTGTCAGTAATTTAATTTAATTTGCAAGTATCGAGAATCTTAACGTTGGGAGAAATAGTAAGCATTTAATAACAGGAGCTCAATGCAAGAAAGTCTTGAGATTATGGGTCAAAGTGCAATTATAGTTCTTTAGTGGTGTGAACTGTAATTCAGTGTTTTATGAAAATTCCAGAAATTGCTCCGTCTTTCCATAATTGCAGAAACCGCTCGTAGGTATCTGTGTTCCATTAGAAGTCTTACTCATAATTACTCTACAAGTTCTTGCTGTAGCCCTATATATATGCGGGTAGGCTGAACCAGTAGAGATTGATTTTCATATCATTCTTTATATATTATTTTCGTCTTTCAAAACTTAAAAAATATATCGAGGTTCTGCGGGTGCAAGTTTTCAGAGGATCGTAACCCACACTACGTTCGAGGATCGTATAAGAGAATACGGTAGAAGATCTGACATGACCTTCAACTCGTAATCAGATCATAGTTGAAGATTAGATTTACAAGAGAAATTCTTCTAAATTAACTATGGTTGCACGGGTTTTATTTTGATCATTCTTCGTCAAAATTTTATCTGGAGCCCGTTTCGGCGTTTGCCCGTCTAGTTAATTTCTTACCGATAATCATTTTTCAAAAATAATGATCTTTCCAGTTTTGAGTCTAACATTTCACAAGCGAGTACCTAACACCACGGTACCATTTGTGCTCCCATGCATTATACCATCCACCACCCATCCCCGTTATCTATACGCTCCCGCCCTACTATTTGTATGCGGCTGAAGACGTTAGACCGGTTCTTCAATCACGTGCGAAAGGACAGAAAATGTGTAGAACGACACAAGACGCCTCATGACACAATAGACCCTCCCTCGTCACCATACTCTTTAAATTTCTTTTTTCATAAACCCATGATTTGATGAGAAAATGTCATGACATGCTTAGTAGATATAAATACACAAGACATGAAATATGATGTTAACACTTGTTATCAAAACCTACGCCTATTCAACACTTAGTCGAACATCACAAATGCTTAATTCCATCGACTTTAAACATATAAATTTTATTTTAAACATATAAATTATGGTCCTTGAGTAGTCATAAAGTCACAACCTACATGAATTATAACTTAGGTAATCTTCTAGCTAACAAGTACATAACAGTAAATGATCGTTTAGCTACTATAATTCATTCATATAAAATAAACTACAATGAATTAGATTATGATATTTGGTAGCTAACTAACTAACTATGTTCTGAACACTTTTTCAGATTTAAGTGTTTTTCCAAAATGTCCAAAAATCCTCTGTTTCATTATTTTAAAACATTGTGTCTAATCTGGATCTAATCCACAATTTGGACTGAACAGTCCATTTCGTTTAAAAAAATGAAAAATGACTTCTAGACTTAAGTATTGATTCTAAAATTTTATATAGTGATAGATACATATATTAAGAGGTCCTGGAACTTGATCTTGCTCAAAAATCTATTATATATTATTTATTAAAAAAATAATACTACTGAGTGTCCAGATTTGACACTCTTTAATAAAAACGTTGTATCTTACTCATTTTAAATAATTTTTGTGCGATTCCAGTTTTATTAGAATCCTAACACATATATCTAATTTTGGATACCAATTTCACTCAAAATGGATCTCTGTAAAAAAATGGTATTCAAACAAAGTGGCTGGATCAGAATGAATTTCGGGATCAAATTTGAATTCAAAATTTTAAAAATTTATAGAAAAATAATTTGACTTCAAGAAAAATTATACGTATCAAGGACTCATCCTAGAAGTTTCAGTAATAATTTTAGGGGTCCTACTCAAGTCTAGCTACCTTTAATAAAATGATTATTTTTTGCTCTTTAAAGAGAAAAAAAAACTACTTAATATCAAATATTTTATCCTTTCTATTCAATATTTCGACATGCAGGATATGATTTTAGCTGTAGAATGATATAAAAGAAAAATAAAGAAGTAAGGGATTACACTCCTACCTTAGAGTTGCTGGACGAAAAGACAAAGATGTGAGAATGTGGTTCGATCTCCTCAAGTATGGTCTCTGACACGTAGAATTTTTTTTCTAAGTGTTATTCCTCTTTTCCTTTCCGTTTCCCTCTCTCTTACTTTATATCTTTTGAGAGAGAAAAATGCAGATGTGTTTCTGAAAGTGGTCAAGACTTGCATATATATATATATATATATATAAATGTGGAAGAGTCCATGGATCTTGTGTACCCTAAACTAATGTATCTAGTGTACCTAATGTATCTTGTTAATTATAAATATCTCTTATGTATAATCTCATGTATTTAGTGTACCTAATGTATCTTGTTAATTATAAATGTATCTAATGTATAATGTATCTTGTCAATTAAATCCTAAGTGTATAATGTATCTTATAAGTGTATATTGTATATTTAATGTATACATAATGTATCTTGTAAGTATATAATGTGTATATAATGTACACATTATAATGTATAACGTATCTAATGTATAATATAATTCTAATGTATAATGTATAATGTATATAAATTTTAATTCTAATGTATATAATGTATCTATACATTAGATAATGTATCTTTATATATATATATATATACAATTTACTTTTAGATGATTATTGTAAAAAATGATTAGTGTACACTAAAAGTTTAAAAAAATCAGATTATTACAGCTTAAACATATCTTTTGTCAAGATCTGATGTTGCACAAATTGGTCCCGAGAACATCCCTTTTGTATTCTTCGTTAGCTGTTCAACTCTTATATCCAATGCATCTAAGCCTCAATTGACCTCTCTATTTGGGTCAACAATGATTGCCTTAGCCTTGCTCCCTTGCCCCAATCCAATCATATCTTTTATCACATTCATTTTACTCTAGAATGACCAACCACCTGAGAAAATGATCTAGTCATTGGAAGAGACATTCAAACCTTACGTACCAGCACGTCAAGAACAAATGGCAGAGGCTAAGAGGAATGGAGTAACACTTGGAAAGACTGAAAGGAAAATGAAAACATATGACTACAAGCAAAAAGTACATTTATGAGATTTTACATCAACGCGCGTTCCCTACTATACTCAACCGAGACCCGCATCTCATCTTCAAATTGATGAGCGATTCGAATGCACGATTCCGAACCATCAAGGGCATGTTAAGGGTCTACGAAATGGGATTTGAAAGGACAATCGAGGAATATATTTACCTTTGGTCAGAATCCACCTACAACTGTAGCTCTTGAGCCAGCTTTTGTAACTATATTAACCTTTGTGTAGAAGCAATGCTGCGAGTTATCAATGCGCTAAATAGAAATAAAAGAGACTAATAGATGGCGGGATAAGGACAGAACCATGGAAGCTTAGTAAAAGTATGTGGGACTGGGGAGGAAGTGGACATCCCAAGCCTAGCACAAATCTTGCAAGACCTAGTAGTCAGTTTGGATCGATCACAGGGGAAGGCACCTCAGATGGGATCATGGTATTTATCGAACCTAAGGGTACGGAATATCCCAGTACCTGAGAAGAGGAATTTTTCCCGAACAACTATGGTTTGGATCTAGGCAACAAAACTATAGCAAACAACAGTAAAAGCTTGTTATAAGTAAAACCAACATGCGCATAAGATGGCACTTAGCCCGCTAAAAAGGGGAGAGGACAATCGAGGAGGGGTCTTGTGTTGCTATCGATTTGCGAAGTCTAAGTGAGTTATCAGATTAAGAGAGATGACCCTTGTGTCATTAATAACCTTTCGTAAACAGTTTGTTCTTATCCTTATGCTTATAAGTTGGACTCCTATATCAAGCCCTAAGTCATAGCTTTCCTAAAATAGGGAGAAGCATAGAGAAACTCGGATTAAGCGCTATTTAACTTGAACCATTATATCGAGGCACGACAAGAAGAATCTCCACAAACGGGACCGATAGAACCTGACCCAACCACTAGGATGTTGGAGGCGATCACAAGACTCACCGAACGAAACACGAGTTAGATCACAATGCAAGCTGAGAGGAACAGTAACTCCATGTTCGAACGATTTAAGGACCCAGGTGCAAAAGAGTTCGCAGGAACCCTTAGCCCCACAGAAGCAGAAAATTAGTTAAAAGATGTTGTCGTGTTCTTGATAGGTTAGGGGTAGATGCAGATAATAATATTGACCTTGCAGCTTTTATGTTTAGCGGAGAAGCGTACTATTGGTGGAAAGCCACAGAGATGTTACTAAAGATGCTGGTGCCATAAGTTAAACCTCCCGTACCACTGAGAATCACTTGGGATCGTTTTCAGAAAGCGTTCGATCAGTAGTATAAGCCCATAAACTACAAGTATGAGAAGGAGCAGGAATCCATCGACCTGGAATAAAGAAGGATAATCGTGGAAAAATACTAAATGAAGTTTATAGAGTTGTCACGATATGCCACCCAGCTTATACCTAATGAGGAGACAAGGTGTAGAAGGTTTAAGAATTGACTAAATTTTTTTATTAGAACAAGGAAGACGGTTCTCGAGAGGAACAACTACGCAAGACGGGTGAACATAGCGCAAGATGAATTGCAATGTGGGCTAGAAGGACCGGTAACTCTTTGGTTAAACAATTCGAGAATTTGGGTGCCAAGGAGTTTGTGGGAATAGTAAGCCCCATTAACACAGAAAATTGTTTAAGGGGTGGAGTAGTATTCAATTTCCTTTATGGTATCGATGTTAGTCGCAAGGAAGTTGCTTTCGAAAACCTTTTGTGATGTGACCCAACAGAGCAAGTTTGTTTAGATTGGTGAGTAGATATTGCTAGTATAGAGAAGGAATTTTTTGTGGGAGCGTATGCACTCTATGTACAAGAAGTTGAAGGGAGATATAATTTTATTATTTCTGGTAGAGTTGCGTAGCAACTAAATGTGAGTACGTAGGAGGAATAAGTGTTTAGATGAGAAGAGTGGAAGCGTATGTAAGATTATACGAATTCATGGGTGTGATTTTTGTAAATGGCCTTGAGAGTATCAAGTGTCTTGGTAAATTGTTGGTAAGATGAAATAATTAAAGTGCGAAAGTGGTTCTTAGGTAAGCATATACCTGGAGAGCGTTTAATCTGTGTGGTATGTTTAGCCCTAGTGATTCATTAAGTTCAAGTAATAATATTAATCTTGATGGTCGTAACGTTAGAGTAGTCCAACATAAAGTGGTGATGTGATTTCGAGTTAATAGTCGTTAGTCGATCGGGAAGTAGTCTTCGATGTACGTTTGAATGTGGCAATGAGCTGATTTTCGGTAGAGTGGCAGTCTTTCTAGACAGAAGTGGAGTATGTTTGAATCAGTTTCAGTAGTGGGCTAGTTTGGAGACATATAATCACTTGTGAAAGTCGTACTCGATGTAAGTTGTGTTTTGGAGCCAACGTGTTCTCAATGATAGACTGGGGTCATGATACCACAAATTGAAAGTGCGAGAGTCAAATATACCCAAGACTTCCTTTAGGACTCATTACGAGCATTATGAATTTGTGGTGATGCCTTTCAGATTAACGAATGCGCCTACTGTGTTTATGAACCTAATAGATCAGGTGTTCAGAAGCTTTTTAGATCAATTCGTAATTGTGTTGATGAACGACATTCTGTTATATTCTCAGAGTGAAGAGGAACACAGGGAACATTTGAAGATTCTTTGTAGATCCTGAGAAAATACAAGTTGTATGCAAAATTTGGTAAGTGAGTTGGACTGGGTGGTGTTTTTGGGTCATGTTATATCTAGAGAAAGAATTCAAGTAGACCTGACAAAGTAAAAGTAGTAGTTAATGGGAAGAGGCCAACTAACGTGACAGATATACGAAGATTAGGTAGTAATCAGTTTAAGTGCAGAACATATGGGCCCGGCCTATCCACACCCTCAATAAAGAACAACTCAAGTAAGCAAGAACACAATTTTGAAGAATGAGAAGGCACAATGTTAGTAAGTCATCCTCAGTTGTTTACAAATTGAGGTGCGATACAAAATTTCGGGAACAAAATTTGTTTAAGGGAGGTAGTTTGTAACGACCCGGTTCTGACCCCAGTAGTAACAATCTAGTTGATAATGACTCGTATAAAGACCTAGCCCAAACCGTAGTATTAGCAACAGTTAGCCGACAAAATCTTAACACCCGGAGAAGCTCTAAACATTTTAAATTAAGTAAATAAAATGAGAAAAGTAGCTTTTTGCTTTTCTTTAAGCTTAAAAAGATGAGAAAAGTGTCAAATCAAACATTATGATGGTTCAAGACTTGTTGAACAAGTAATATATATAATAATATAGTGTTATAGGTCAACTAAAGTAAACAAATCATTATTGAAGTTCATACACAACAAAATAAGTCAAAAAGTCATATATTGTCAAAATAACTTAATTTGACTTAAAAGACTACATCTATTTAATCAATTGCTATGAAAACTCTGATAATATATGAAAATACTATGTTTCTCTTAAACATACTAAAATAATAGGTCTCAGTGGGAAAAGACACCAAAAAGATACATCAAATTAACTTTTAATGTATTTTCTTGCACAAAGGGGCACGAAAACCAAGAAGAGCCATTTGATTGATGGGGGATCAAATTTTTGTCCCCTAAATTGATCCCTAGCTACATTTAGCTTCCCAAAAATTTGATTTTGTCCCCTAACAACATGAACTACAATAAATTAGCCCATGTGAAATGAAGAAAAAGTACTAAAACATTAATTACTTTGTTCCCTAATTTTTTCTATATAAACTAAGGCCAAACACCTTCTTCCCCTGAATATTTCGGTGGAGAGAGAGGGAGAGAGGCCATATCTTAAGTGTTCTTGAGGGTCCATGGGAGTTTGAGAGAAGAAAGAAGAAGAAAAAGAAGAAGAAGGAGGTATTCAAGAAAGTGGTCTTTGGACACTATGGTTTTAAAGCTAAGTTCTAATCCATCCATCACCATCCTTTGATCTCTCAAACATGTAAGTAAAATCTCTAAACCTTATATCTAATATCTCTCAAAATATCCCTCAACACAACTCTTTAAACACCTTAAAAATCAAAAATCAAAAACAAACAAAAATGGCATTGTAGTTGAGAAATAGGGGTTGTTGTGTTCTTGAATGATATGAGATGTGTTTGTGTATTGTTATCTTTTAGTTTGATGACTTCTTAGTATGCTGGAATCTTGATATTAAAGTCTAAAATACAAGCATGCAAAGAAATGGAATAAAAACTTGGCATGACATAAGTAGAGGACTCGAACCCTAAGAGGCTTAATTTTTGAGAACTTTGATGTTTCTGCCCTGAGATTAAAAATTCCATAACTCAATGCAGAAAATTGATCAAAGTAAGAATGTTATGTCCAGAGTTATATTTTTGTGTTATCTTTCATTCAAATTTGGTTTCAACTCATTTTTATAACCAGAACTCAAGATATTGTAATTTTACCAAAGTGTGTCGTCTTTCGGCCAGTCAACACTACCGACTAAAAAACCCTAGTTTAGAGTGCGATCCAAACTTTGGTAAAAACATGAAAGTTGTAGATAACATGTCTATCCATCTACCCAGAAAAACTGAGAACAAAATATTGAGGTTTGACAGGTCAAAACGCTTTTTAAATTCTCTATTGAATTTTAGCCCCCGAGAAACATTCTGTCACATATTTGTATATAGCCCAAAACACCAATTTTTAGTGACATATTCCAAAATTGGTCTACATGAACATTATAGGTAGCATATTGAAGTATTTTCTGCCCAAACATCATACCTTAAATCCTTGGGATGATACCCCAAAACCTTTTTAAACCCTCTGTCCGAAATCGGCTCTGCTGGGTTTTGGCGGCTGACAGAACCTACTTTTTAAAATGGTCAAAAAGTCTAACTTTTTTCAAACAACTACTCTTAGCTCTAAAAATGAAACTTGTAGGGGACATGTTAAACTAGGACATATTAAAAAATGGACTTATTTGGACTTCATTTGATACCCCAAAATAGAGAGCAACAGAAGCATAATGTTGGGTAAAATCTGGAGAAAGTAATGAACCGTTTTTGCTTAGGATAAAATGTTCACCCTTTTGCCTTAGGTTTTGGCCTTGGTGTTAAACATAAGAGTTGTAAAAAATATTTTTATCTAAATGGTGTTTAAAAATCATAACTTGATTACAAGCCTAGATGCCCCAAAGCCTTGTCGCCCCTTTTTATTTAATACTCATTTTGGCCTTAAAAGTTACTAAGTGTGATTTGAGTATCCTTTGCTATGAGACCCTAGTTTTATATGATGATTGATTTGAATTAGTTGGCTAGTGTTTTTAAGTGAATGTATGATGATTTAGAACTCATGCTATCAAGTTTGAATTGTATCTTAGCTTGTACTTCGCATACTTATAATTTATGATTAACAAGCTATACCATGAAATTTGCCATGCTAGTTGATGCCATACTATAGATAGTGGTATTTGAGATTCATATTTCACATCATGGGTATTATCACTTGCATCTTGGCATTTTGGAGTCCATCTGCGTAAACCGTTGTTGGGATGGATTATTGTCTTTCTTGGTTCTAAGTCTAGAGCGTCCCTAGTTGCCAATTTTTGTAAATGTTTTGGTTTATACACCCTGGATGCGTCCCTGATGTTTGAAATGGTTTATCATGGAAGTTGGTCAGTACTATGGGTTTGTCGCTAGCATTCTAGTTTTGGTGGTTTGGACTTGGAGTTGGCACTGGTGCGAAGGCATCATACTTTTTAAGGTGGGAGCGTTTAGGTGCGTCCCAAACCCCACGTTGTTGCAAATTTTGCAGTAAAACAGTTGTGGCATGTAGCCAAGCGAAAGATTTACTATTTGCAACAAAAAGTAATGATGGCTTTAGTGTGCAATTTATCCATAATCATACTTCTTAAGGTGGGAGCATTTAGGTTCGTCCCAAACCCTGCATTGTTGCAAATTTCGCAGTAAAACAGTTGTGGCATGTAGCCAAGCGAAGAATTTACAATTTGCAACAAGGAGTAGTGATGGCTTTAGTGTGTAATTTATCCATAATAATACTTCTTAAGGTGGGAGCATTTAGGTTCATCCCAAATCCCACACTGTTTCCATTGAGTAAAACAGCTGTGGTGCGATGCGGTTACTATTCGCAACGAGGCGTAGTGAAGGCTCTAATATACAATTTATCCATTAAGTCTTCTATGATGATTCCCAGCGTGGAATTCCTGTTATAATCTGGGTGCATGCTGGGTTGGGCATTTGCATTCATACACGGCATCTCATACGCACGTGTTTATTTACTTACCTGCTACCCTGTTATAAATTTATCTGTCCCCTTGACTATAAACTGTACTTTGTGTTTTATGGTATGTGTTGTGGTAAATTTTGTGATGTGAGATTAGTTAGAAGGTTAGAGTGTTTTGCTTATGAGCTTTGACTCATAACATTCGTGCCACAGGTGTGGAGAAGTTCTTTGAGGAAGTCGTTCCCGAGGGAGAAGAATAGTTAGAAGAACAAAGTGAGTTCCAAGAGCACGTAGATCCCGCTGATGCATTCTGAGGAGTCGGGACCTCTGCTTTTGTTCTTATATTCAGTGCATTCGTGCTTAGTGTAATTTTTAAAATTTCTTGGTACAACTGTAATAGTTATGTTCTTTTGAACGGTTCAGAACTCCTTTATAATGTAATAAATAACATATGTAAATATGAATGAATGGCTAAAATATCCCTTTATTTATATTTATGTATGTCTCGACGTGCCCGGAGGACGGGGCGTCACATATAGGCAACGGCGGTAGCAATTTCCCTGGTCTCTAGTGTTTCACCTTTACCTGCTGACAAGTAAGGCACCGAGAAACGAACCAGATCACACCCTCTTTATTCTCGTCCACCAGAACTGACGACATAGGTCGTGTTACATCTTTGTCCTTCCTGGATGCACTACAGAATGATGGGAATCTTGTAGTACCTCGGCACGACACGACTCCGGCACAAATAATCTCTCTGTCAACCTCAAACTCTGATCTAGGCTTACAACCCATCCCGCAGTGTCCTTCCCACTGGCAATATGGTCTCATATCATCTGAGCCTCCTGATCTATCTACTGAGCCTCTAGCACACGTGCAACTAATGCATGTCGTGATGCTACTAAAAATAAAGTCGCGCCTCTCCTTGTCTCCCCGAGACACAGATCAAACTCCCCAACATCTGTAGGCATATCCCATTCTCGTATAGCCACAGAAGCTAAAAAACCATGAGATCTCCTATTGAGTGCGTCGGCTACGACGTTTGCCTTTCCCGGGTGGTACTGCAAATCAAAGTCGTGGTCTTCCAACAACTCCACCCATCGTCGTTGGCGCAGATTCAATTCTTTCTGCGAAAATATGTATTTTAAGCTCTTATGATCAGAGAAAACCTCGAAGTGCTCACCATTAAGATAGTGACACCATGTCTTCAAGGCAAAGACCACGGCTGCCAACTCTAGATCGTGTGTCGGGTAGTTCTTCTCGTGTGTCTTCAACTGTCAAGAACTATAGGCTACAACCTTACCTTCTTGCATCAGAACACAGCCCAATCCGTTGTGCGACGCATCGCAATACACTATATACCCCAAACTTCGCTCTGGAATAATCAACGATGGCGCACTAGTCAATCTCATCTTCAACCCCTGGAATGCCGACTTACAGAACTCACTCCACACAAACATAACTCCATTCCACGTCAGACGCGTCATCAGTGCTGCCATTCTAGAAAAATCTATCATGAACTATCGATAATGGTCTGCTAAACTTAGAACATTGCGGATCTCAAAGACATTCTTCGGTCGCTCCCAATCCATCACGGCATCAGTCTTCGACGAATCCACCGATACCCCATCTTTCGACACCACGTGTCCAAGAAATCTCACCTCTGACATCCAAAACTCGCACTTTTTGAACTTTGCATACAAGCGATGTTCTCTCAGAAGCTGTAGGATGGCATGCAGATGCTCCTCATGCATCTCTCTCGTGGGTGAATAGATAAGGATATCATCCACGAACACGGCCACAAAACTGTCTAGATAAGGGTGGAAGATACGATTCATCAGACTTATAAATGTCGTAGGAGCATTCGTCAAATCGAATGGCATGACCAGAAACTCATAGTGACCATAACGAGTCTGAAAGGCGATCTTTGCTATGTTCTTATCCCTAATCCTTAGCTGGTGATACCCTGACCTCAAGTCAATCTTCGAGAAGCAGCTCGAGGCCTTCAACTTATCAAATAAGTCATCCATCCTCGGCATAGGATGCTTATTCTTCACCGTTACCTGGTTCAACTTTCGGTAGTCTATACATAATCGCAGGGATTTGTCCTTCTTCTTAGCAAATAGAGCTGGAGCTCCCCACAGGGACGCACTCGGACGTATAAACCCCCTGTCAAGCAATTCCTGAAGTTGCACCTTGAGTTCTCGCAACTCAGCTGGTGCAAAGCGGTAAGATGGCACAGAAATGGGAGCAGTTTCAGGAACAAGATCAATAGAGAACTCCACACCGTGGCTCAGTGGCAACTCGAACAAATCGTCAGGGAAGACAATGGGGTAATCACAAACCACAGGGGGTAACTCCCCTCGAACCCCAACCATCTCATCCAACCTGAGAGCTAAAAAGAGAAACCCAAATTCTCTCGATGCCTAGCAACACCGGGCAGAGACACCAAACCCTCATTCCGATCACCCACAAAACAAAAGCAGTCACCCTCAGGCGTACAGATTGATACCCTCCGTCGATCGTAATTTATGAAGGCATGATAGGTGGTCAACCAATCCATCCCTAGGTTGACATCAAATGTGGTCATGTCCAGAACGATAAAATCAAATTTTAAACAACGACTGGCGACCCCCAACTCGCAAGATCTACAAACTCTACTCAACACTACATTCCCACTTGCCGGGGTCACTACGCTCAATGCACTACCCAATGGGTCTGTCTTCAACCCCAATGCAGATGCAAAGGCAGAAGAAATAAAAAAATGTGATGCTCCCGTGTTGATGAGAACATAGGCCCATGATCTATAGACTAGAAGAGTTCCTCGGATCATGGATGGAGTAGCGGTAGCATCAGGCACGACCGGTGCCTTAGAAGCACTGGGATCAGCAAGAACATAAGCTCTGGCCTGAGGTGCTCTGGTCTGCCCACCATAACCCAGAGTCGACGACTGCCTCACAGAATGTGCTGAGGCACCTCCCTCCATAAACCTAGACGTCTGAGCCCTAGGTTACTGAGAAGTCTGTCGTCTCTGTGCAGATGGAACAGCTTACGCTCCAGTCGCACCAGCCAATAAAGAGAATGCTAAGGAAAATAAGAAATACAAGCACTTCATGGACCATCCCTAAAAAAAATTTTGATAATTACAAAAGGGGAGAAGAAAAGGAGAGGAAATAGAAGAGTAGAGAAGTGAAGGGGAGAGAAGAGATACGTTGAAATTTGTTGCAAATATTTTTTTTAATAAAAGGTGAAGATGTAAAGTTTTTGGCTAAATGTTGTGAATGCCTGAATAATTTTCATATTGAATGAATGTTGAATAAATTGTTCCTATGTCCATATATATATATATGTTCATTACATCTAAATTCATTTACCTATGTTAGTGTGCTGAATGAAATTGGATATATAAATTTTCATACACATTCACTATTTTGCACAAACTAGAATAAATTCTGAATGCTTCATGATCTCTTGTGCAAATTATGTCGAAAAATTGCATGTTTTCACTCTATGTATGTCTAGCTGATATAATTACTTTTAATGTTTAAGGCATATTGATAAGGGGAGAACCCTTATTGAAAAATATTTTAAAAGA
>JAOTRH010127964.1:0-14428 GCA_034768845.1 Heliamphora exappendiculata | reverse complement strand
AAGAGGTTAATTCTTGGTAAATTAAAAAAACATACAAAAATAAAAGATTCAAACAACCATGAAACATGACACATGATATAACGTGAAAAACCCCAGGATAAAAACCTTGGCACCAACTCACGAAGAACTTTTCACTATGAATCAAAGATGTACAAGAAAGAAGATTAAAGGAATTACACCCGTTACCTAAACGATGACCTAATTTCTTTTCTTGAGCTAGCTCCCCGAGCTCCTTGATTTCACAGATTCTAAAAGCTTCAACTTCTCATCTTCGTAACCCATGGCTCCGATATGATCCGAGCAAATATATGAGAAAGTGTATGTAATGGATGATGATATGATGAATGTGGAAGACTACACAATTTAGGTTGTGATTAACTCTAAAAGATGTAGAATGCACCTAGATTGTTACCAAAGAGTGTAGAGAGATGAACAAGAAGATTCAGCCACAATGCATTAAAGTCTCTCAATAAATGCTTACCAAACACTCTCTTATCCTAAGAAACGCAAAATAAAAGCTTTATATACCTCTAGGGTTTCAGAAGAAAGACAAGCAGAAAACTGGGTCTAGGCACTTGAGCGCTTAGCAAGCGTGCACTAGCGCTAGGGCACTCAAGTGCGTCGCAGGTGTTTAGCGAGCTCCATAAAACCATACGACTATGAAGTGCTTAAGTGCCTTTCAAGCGCTTCTGAAGCACTCGAGCGCTTGGTGAGCGCTCTACACTGGAGAAAAAAGCCAAGCCCCGTTTCAAGGGATAGCGCTCAAGTGTCTCTTAGGCGCCTTGTGAGCACCCTATGCTGGAATTTCTCTAAAAGGGTCAGCGCTTGAGCGCTATGCACTGGAAAAGATAAGAAGCCCTTTTAAATACCAGTGCTCGAGCGCCTTGTGAGTGCCTAACGAGCGTTGGCTACGAAAACGTCGGAGTGACTCTTACAAAAACCTAGCGCTCGAGCGCTTTAAAAGCGCCTTGCGAGCGCTGTCTACTGGGAGAGCTCAATGAACTCCAAGAGAAATGGCGCTCAAGCGCCTAGCTAGTGCTCCACAAGCGCTAGCTACTGGAAAAAGGAGAATGGTCTTGGAGATCCCAGCGCTCAAGCGCTAGCTACTAATTTGGGCTTAACACAAGAAAAAATATGCAAGGGATTTACAACATAAACTACCCAACCAAAACAGAAGAAAAAGACTCAATTACAAACCGCGACGGTTTTGTTAAAAACCCGAAAATTGTCAATTACATTAACACCTCATCTGACGTTCTCTATAATTCTTAGTGGGTCACTTCCATACAAACAAATATGGATGCCTTGGAATCTAATCATACCTAGGAGCTTGTGCCTTTACCCTATGCCAAGAAGACTGTGAGTTGTAAGTGGGTCTTCAGTGTAAAGTACTTAACTGATGGTTCTGTGGATCGGTATAAGGCTCGTCTTATGGGTAAAGGCTTTATTGAGGTTCTTGGCAAAGATTTTGGTGTTACCTTTTCCCCTGTGGCTTAGTTGATCACTATTCATCTTTTGGTGTCCTTAGCAGCTTCTCATTGTTGGTCTCTTCATCAACTGGATGTTTAGAATGCATTCCTTCATGGAGATCTACTTTAAACCATCTATATGGATCCTTCTCTGGGTTTTCGAGCTGAGGGGGATTGTTTTGGAAAGATGTCGCCTCCGTTAGTCTCTTTATGGCTTGAAGCAGCAACCGAGGGCATGATTTATTTGTTTCAGTAATATTGTCTTATCTATGGATTTTGTCTAATGTCAGTCTGATCACACATGTTTTATTTGACAATGTAGTGATGGTTGATGTATCATTTGATTAGTATATATGGATGACATTATTCTTACTTGAGATGATACATCAGGTATTGCTTAGGTAAAAAAGGATCTTAGCAGAGCTATTGATACTTAGGATTTGGGCCTGAAGTACTTCCTTGGTATTGAGGTTGCCCATTTTCATCGTGGGATCTTTTTTCTCAGTGAAAGTACGTTCTTGATCTCCTTCACGATACTGGTATGCTAGGGTGTGAGCCAGCATCTACTCTTATGGATTCAAATCTTAAGCTTTTAGCTAAATTTGGAGAGTTACTTCCTAATCCATATACGTATCAACTTTTGGTTGGTCGCTTAATTTACTTGACAAAAACAAAACCTGACTTAACTTTTTCACTTAGCGTAATTAGTCAGTTTATGTATGCTCCTTGCAAGGCTCATATGGATGTAGTTTTTCATATCTTGAGATATCTAAAGACCTGTCTAGGTCTTGGCCTATTCTTTTCAGCTAGTACTTAATTTGGGCTTTTATGCTTCACCGATGCTCATTATGTTGGGTCAAAAACTGATCGACAATCCACAACTGATATTTGTACTTTCTCTGAACATTGTTGGATAGCTTGAACCCATTTCCAAACATCTTAAGTTTTTGAGACAATTATTGACTTAACATAGTATCAGAGCTCTGGTTCCATGAGGTGTTGGGTTCAAGTCCTGTGATGTGTTTTTTTGTTATATTTGTTATTATGCACTCTGTGTGTTGGTGGACCTATTCAATTTGTTCGTCTCTCCACATGCGAAACATGGTCACATATGGGGGGAAGTGTTGGATAGCTTGATATATATTGTTGGGAACATTTTCTAATGGTTTAAGTTTTTGGGACAATTAGTGATTTAACAACCATCATCTTATCTCATGAAAAAGTAAGAAATAGACAGTTAGTCTCGGGATCTTCGGCTAAGGCCGAGTATCAGGTTATGGCTCTGGGTACTTGTGAAATACTTTAGCGTCGATCTCTTCGTGTTGAGCTATGCTTAGAGAAAAAAGGATCATCATCGTTATTTTGTTATAACAAATTTGTCATTATGCTTGCCTTTAATTCAATTGTTCATGAACAGACAAAGCAAATAAAGGTGGACATTCACTTTATTCAGGAAGAAGTTTGAGCAGACACTCTAACTCCCTCCTTTATCTATTGATCTGATCAGATGGCGAATATGTTCACTAAATCTGTAGGACTATCTTTGCTCTGGTCATCAATTATTAAGCTGGGTTTGATCGACATATTTGCTTCAACTTGAGAGTGAGTATTAGAACAACACATTAGGAAATTAGAATCACGTTGATTATGGTTTGATTATTATAATCAATATATTAGAAAATTAGGATCTCTTTAATTATGGTTTGATTTGCAAATTTATTTTCTTGCTTTTCTTTAATCTTATTTAATCAATATGAATAGATACCTATATGTCTTTAAAGGTATGCTAGAAATTATAGAATTCTTTTCTATCTTTTCCTCTTTGAGCCATTTGTAGAAACCGAGTATTGAAGCTAAATACCATAGTTAGTCACCATAGCAAAATACTGTAGTGAGTCAACTCAATGGTCAATCAAATTGGTGGCGAGTTAACTCAATTCCAATCAACTCAGGTTACCAAATCCACAAGTAGAATTCGATTCAAACCACAATTAAACAAGAGTTAAGCCAAGTCGTTCTTGAATACCAAAATCGACTTGATACAACTCAGATCAAAGACGAATTAAACCAAATTAGATTCTCGAACCAAATGAAGATTTGATCAAACTGAATCGTTGTGCGGATTGAAGTTTGTGACATAGATCTTGACAAACACTTAAAATTGACCTCTTTCAAGCACAAATTGAAGTTTTTCGAGTTCAATCAGGATAAATAAAACCAGATCTAAACGCGAAATGATGATTCACACAAATACGGAACTCGAATAGAAAATCCAAGGCTTGAATCGAACTCAGAAATCGACTTGAATGAAGTAGCGATCCTTGAAGATTCTAGATTTGTCGTTGCAAAGGTAGAAGAAAGTCAATCGACAGCTGAATCCAACAGATCGAGGTCAAAATGGACTAATTGAAGCTCGAAAAGAACAAATCGATATGATCAAGCCAAATTTGACAGCAATAGAAGGCTCAATCAATTTTGCAAACCGTAGTCGAACTGTGATTTAGCGAGAAATGAGTTCGAAACTAATACACGATATCACGACAAGGCTCTAATCTTGCTTGTGAAGACAAAGGATTAGATTAGGGTTTGATTTTGAATAGTTTTGGCAAAAATTGCACCTAATCATGCTCGAATAGAATGAAGATCTGCCATAATAGAGGTCGTGATTGTCCCCAAAAAGACTTCGCTGATGATTACAACTCAAAATTGGAGTTCAGGTGAATTGTTAGCAACTAGGGTTTTGATGAAGGTTCTGGTAAGGTCTAATAAAGGTTCTGATGAGGTCAGACGAGCTTCGGTGAAAATAAAACCCCATATTCGGATAACATATAGAGTGACAAAGAGACTATATTTGCATAAAACGAGAAACAACTACCCATTCAAAATGTCCAATAGAAGCAAAACATGAAATAGTTTTATAACAATTACAAACCCCTCTAAGAAACTTTGATCAACAAGAAAATAAAAGTGTTTTAGAACAAGAAAGGCAAAAGACTGAGTTGCTAATCGAAAGAAAACGTCAAGGCGGCTCAAGTGAGCAAAGGTTCCACGGTCTCTTCAAAATAAGCATAAGATGGTTATTCAGGCTTGCTATAACCTAGCGTGAAACGCCATGAGCTGTGACGTTCAGTAGAAACAAAAATATGTACAAGTATTCTAAAGAATGGCATGCTAAGCAGTTCACCATGTATCGATAAGGGATATGTAGGATGAGTTTCGTGATAGTTGTTTCTTTTAACTTTACGAAGGTTGATTAAACTAGGATATACTAGGTTTTCCTAGCCGTAAGAACCGTCCTAACCCTGATCACTGAGCACGGACTAAATCTATCGACCGAAAGACGCTCCTTTAGCCTCAGTGATGCCTTCGTAGTCAAATTAGGTATCCAACAGGGGCATCCAAAGGGGGCATGGATTCCACGACCTCAGGCTTTCAATTCTTAGGTCAAGGTTCAATGTGTGATCTATACGATTCATCATTACATTGCACTTCACATGGTATCATGATATTCCCATACACTATGTTCCCAGTCACAATATTCCCATTCATAACGTTCCCGTTTATACACTTAACTTAGGTATGCGGCTCACGGCGTGATACGGCTCGTGATATAGCATGGCTCACCACATCCATGGATCTATCCCATTATTCCAAATACTATTTGTTTTTAATGTTCGGATAATAACGTGTGATTCCAGTAACTCTTCCCCATGAATGTGAGCATACAATGCTATGGTATGACAAAAACTAACTTAATGTAGTTACTTGCATTTTAATGAAGACGCCAATGAACATGGAGGTTTTTCATGATGTCATACTAAAGTGAATCATACATGGTGGTTATCACTTAAGTTGGCAATTTATTACAAGCACATTAATATTCAACTAATAATTCAAAAATTGACTTAACAATTCACATGCTTCTATCATACCAGCATTTAATAGGCTAACATATAATAATCACTATATGTCTCATATACCAATTTGACTAAATTAACATATTGGCATAGAAAGAAAGTATCATATACTAATATATATACTTCAATATTTTTATTATCAACAAGTAAGTAACAAGCCATAACATTTAAATAAAGCTAAAACTTTATAAATCACTTTTATACATCAAGAGACAAAAGACAACAAGCGGATATTCTTATATACAGCCACTAATAACCGGGATTAAAAATAGTAAATCTTCACTAAAATTTCTAAAAATTAGCCAGTAGCTAGTTCGAGATGTTATGTAACTTTTTCATGAAGAACATTTTTCCAAAAATAGCCTCTAAACAAGGGTTTTACTCAAAATAAGAAACGTGACAGATCTAGGACATAGATCAAATTCTGTCACCTAGATTTAAAAATCCAAACTGTGGAGTTAAAACGTTTCTAAAGTTGGTGAACATTTGCGAGAGGTGCAAAGAGATGTTAGGAACCTCTGGAACTTAAATTTACTCAAAAAGACTTAATATTTTGGGAGAAAATATTTTTTGACAACAGACTATCCAAATCTGACACACTTTGGAAAGATAGTCATACTCTGTGTGTACTTGGAATTTTTGAGTGGTTTTTTGCGGGTGTTGGAAAGATAAGAGAAAAATCTAACTAATCCAAGTGGTGTCATGCAAAAATCATTCTTCTACTAAAAATGGCATTAGTTTGAAGATGACTGGTCTAGATAGCTTATAAACCATTTCGAGAGAAAATTAATTGAGAAATAAAAAACATGCAGATGGGTCTCAAGAAAAATCACACATGTAGAAGACATGAAAAAGGTTTCAGTTAAATTTTTAGGTTAAAATTCAAAGTTTAGACCGAAAAAGAAATTCACACACTCATAAAAACCAGTTGGAATGTCACGGTAGAAAGCCAAAAGCATGCATGCGCACCACCCTCTATGGCCCTCATTCCTTCATTGCGTGGCTCTAATCTTTTGGTACGAGCTGGAAGCAAGTGTTTTTGAATAGAACCAAAAATAATACCTCAAAATAAAAAGGATTTAGGAGGTGAAAAAGAAGTGGTCAGATTGCTCATATCTTCATCTCATGGGAATGAGATGAGACATGAGCTCTCTTTGAGATTCAAGAACATGGAGAAGGGTAAAGAAGAAAAGATGGGCTTGATGATCTCCTTGAAGAAATGTGAAGAAGGCTCCCTTCCCTTCTTTCTTTTTTCTTCTCTTCCTCTCTCTCTCTTTTCTCACTCAACTCCCTCTAAAACTTTCTATGGTTTGGCCAAGTAGCGGGTAGAAATGCTGAAGATATAGGAAAAGGGTTTGCACGAGAGAAATGATGAGGAAAGTAAAAGCAAAGCTAAAAGTATTATTGCTATATTATAAATGCTTGAATAACAATGAAGCGATATATCATATATATAGGCTATAGAAAGATTCTAATAATGGGTAAATGTCCCCATACTAATAATAGTAAATTCTCTCAATCCTAATAATGGAAAAATATCCCAATAATAATCATATATTCTCACACCCCCTCTCAAACTCATGATACGAGCCCGGAGAGCAGGGGGAGTTTGTACAACAAAAAACGAAAACGAGCAACGGTGTGAGTCTTTGTGAAGAAATCAGCAAGCTGCAAAGAGGAGGAGACGAATGGAAGGCTAATGGTGCTTAGTTGAAGGTGTTGACAGACAAAGTGACAATCAATTTCAATATACTTGGTACGCTTATGAAACACATAATTATGGGCAATCTGGATGACACTTGTATTGTCACAATAAAGTGACGTAGGAGAATCGGAAGAAACACCCATATCAGACAGAAGTCACCAGAGCCAGGCAATTTAAGCAATAGCATGAGCCATGGCGCGATATTTCGCCTTAGTAGTGGAACGGGCAATCATGGACTACTTCTTACTCTTCTAAGGAATGAGTGATTCACCGAGAAAGATGCAATACCCAATAGTAGACTTTCGATCAGATACATTACCTGCCCAGTCAGCATCTGCATAGCCTTGAAGAGTTAATGTAGAGGTGGAGGACAACAACAAACTATGGAAAATAGTATGCCAGACATAACGAATGATGCGGAGTAAAGCAACCTAATGAGTAGAGCGAGTAGCAGAGACAAATTGGCTGACGATATGAACGGCATAGGCAATATCATATCTAGTCACAGTTAGATAGGTTAAGCACCCGACCAGCTCTCAATAAACAGAAAGATCTTCAAGGGGAACCCCATCAGAAGAAGAGAATTTGGTATGGAGCTCTCAATAGGGGTGTTAATAATCTTATCATCAATTAGGCGGGCTAGATGAACAATCTCATGATCATACTTAGTTTGGAAGAGATAATAACTCTGAGGTGAAGAAGCGACTTCGATACCAAAAAAATACCGAAGATGACCCAAATCTCTCGTCGAAATTTCCGAAACAAATGTTGTTTGACCTCGGATATAGTAACCGAATCAGAACCAATGATGATAATGTCATCCACATATAAGAGCAAAAGAACAATACCACCGGATGTATTTCGAATGAAAAGAGCAGAATCATTGGAGCTAGAATGAAATCCAATCTGGCTTACAGTAGATTGGAAATGGTCATACCAGGCACGCGTGGATTGCTTAAGGCCATAAAGAGCATGACAGAGACGACATATCATGCCCGGAGGATGGGAAAGACCCGGAGGAGGGCGCATATAAACTTCCTCATAAAGGTAGTCATTGAGAAAGGCATTCTTGACATTAAGTTGAAAGAGAGGCCAGTGACGAACGGCAGTAACAGAGATTGAGGGTAGGAACAGTGGTCATTTTTGCCACCGGAGCAAATGTTTTCTTGTAATCAACACCATATTCATGGGAAAAACTCTTGGCAACAAAACGAGCTTTGTAGCGCTCCAAGGAGCCATCAGACTGAGTTTTGACTTTGTTAACCCAGTTGCATCCAATGAGATTTTTACTTGTAGGGAGAGTGACAAAATTCCAAGTACCAGTTTTATGTCAGACATTGCATTAGCCTAACTAGGATCAGTACATGCTTCTTTATAAGACTGAGGTTCAAAATAAGTATGAATAGAAGTAAAAAAGGCATGATATGAAGGAGAGAAATAAGTGTTCGAAAAACTAAGTCTTACCGGAGGGGTACGGGTACGAGCGGGATAGCGAGGGGCAGGAGAGGCAGGAGCCTCAGGAGCTACAGGAGCAGATGGAGCAGGGTCAGAGCTGGTGCAAACAGATGGAGGTGCAACTGGATGACGAGAGGAAACTGACGGGAGAGAAAAAGACTGAGAAGGCTGGGAGGGAGGGGGACGATCAGGGATGTCAATGGTAGAAGAAAACTCCTTAGAGTACACATCGAGGGGAAAAGGGTCAATATGAACTAAATCATATTTGGAGATAGAAGCATACTTAGGAAGAAGATTAAAGTAGGCGAGACGCTCAAGAAAGACAGCGTGATGCGAGACATAGAGACGTCAAAAAATTAAGTCATAACAACAATAGTTGTTTTGGTGGAGGCCATACCCTAAGAAGACAGAGTGCAGAGCGAGCACTGAGTTTGGTCTGATCTCGTTTAGGGAGAAGAACAAAACAAACAAAACCACAAACACGGAGTAGGGAGTAATTGGGAGCATGTTCAAAAAGCTTCTCATAAGGGAAGAGTTCAGAAAGGTGAGGGGAGGGCATACGATTGAGAAGATACACTGTCGTAAGAACGGTTTCACCCCAGAAGACAACAGGGACAGAGGAGGATAGAAGAAGGGATCTTGCTGTCTCAAGAATATGTCTATGTTTTCTCTCAGCCTGATCATTTTCGGCCGGAGTATCGGAACAAGAGGACCGATGAATAGTACCAAAGGAAGCTAAGAAGTCTGTAAATTCAGTGAGAAAATATTCTCCACCGAAATCTGAATAAAGAATCTTTATAATGGTAGAAAACTGTGTGTGAACTATAAAATAAAAATCACGATAAATGCGAAAGAAATCAGACTTGTGAGACATAAGGTACGCTCAACAGAACCGACTATAGTCATCAATAATGGATACATAGTAGACGGAGCCACCCTTGGTGGCAAGGGGAGAAGGGCCCCAAACGTCGGTATGGACAATTAAGAAAGGAGACTTAGAAATAGATGAATTTTTATTAAAATGTAAGGCGGACATTTTTGCAAGTTTGCAACCAATGCACTCAGAAATATCACTAATAGACATTTTTCCTAAACTACCAGACTGAATTAAAATTTTCAAACGATCACTTGACAAATGACCTAACCGAAAATGTCAAAGGTAGAAAGGAGAAGAATGCTGATATAAAGAAAAATAAGACATGCCAGTAGTGGACACCAGGGGAATGTGCACAAGCTCTCCAGAATGTAAAGGTCACTAACTCTATGCTCGATCCCAATCTACTTCTATGACTTCTAATCCTGAACAACACAACCAGTAGAAGGAAAAATGACATCAAAATCAGAGTCAAAAAGCTGGCTAACATACAGTAGATTAACAGACAACTCTGGTGTATAAAAGACATCAAGAATAGACAAACTGGATGAAGTAGAGGAAGCAACTAAGCCAATGGAAACAACATGCATAAGAGAGCTATCAGCAATATAAACAGTCATATGGTGGGAACAACCAGAATTAAATATCCAAGTCGAGAGTGAAATACTTGAAAGATAAGAATGATGAGAACCTGAATGAGAGGTAGTCATAAAAGCATGTGACCGATTCTCGAGAGAGGCAAGCATGGCCTGAAATTGACAAAACTGATCAAATAGAACCTGCGATGGAGGAGAAATAGATCTAGTGGATGCAGGTGTGGTAAGAGTAGCAGGAGGGCGATAAACTGGAGTTGAGGTACGCGAAGGAGCAGTAGAGGAAGAATGGCTCTTCTGTGTTAGCTTGGGGCATGTAGACTTCCAATAGCCCTTCTGACAACAGAAGCAGCGCTTATCTATGGCAGCATGGGATTTTGGCTTGTCTGTGACTTCAAGCTAATGAGGTGGAGTGGGCAGCAGTGGAGGGGGAGAATGAACACTACCGGAGGAGAACGGGACGACAAAGATTGATTGAATGGGAATGGCCATCTGAGCAACTTTCTACCAAGTCTCTTTTGCAATGAGCTCGCGAACAGCCCCAGCAACGGAGGGTAATGGGGAACGATGAAGAATGGAACCACAAAGTGCCTCAAACTGATCACGGAGTGCCATGAGAAACTGTAATAGCCTAAGCTCTTCTTGATACCGAATATAACTACTGAGAAGCTACAAATTGGAGGGTTCCATAAGAGCCAATTGATCCCAATAGGTTTCCATCTCAGTGTAGAATTCCTGGATGGATTTGTTATTTTGCTTCCAACTTCGAATAGTCATCTCCAATTTATAGCGTTTGGCAAAATTGGAGGTAAGATACATATTCTGGAGATATTCCCACACTTGTTTGGCGGTCGTATATTTAGAGAAGTTCATGCCAATAGTTGGCTTCATAGAGTTATGGAACTAAGTAAGGACCTGTGCATTCTCCATCTCCCAAGTGGCAATAGATGAATCATATCCCTCAACCTTAGGGTTGGTAGGCCGGATGGTTGAGTTGGTTACATATCTCCATTAGTCTTTTCCAAGAAGGAAATTTTTTATAACATTTGACCAATATGAATAGTTGGATCCTTTCAACCACTTGTTAATAGCTTGCAACTTGTCTTCTGACATGGTGAAGGAGATAGACAAAAAATAATGCAGAGCAAAGGAGCAAGGAACCAGATCTAACAAAGAAAGGACCACGGAGGCTGTAGCGGAGGTCGGCGATGGTCACCGGACCTAGGGAAGGGGCCGGGGATGGTCAGTGGTTGCAAATAGGGGTTCGACGAGGGTTGGCAGCGTCAAATAACGGGGGAGTGAGATGCGAAGGTGCTAGGGTTTGTGAACGAGAAGGTGCTAGGGTTTGCGAAACTAAGGGAGAGAGATGTGAAGGTTGCGAAGGTTTCGCGAAGGTCGTTGACAAGGTTTTGCGATGGCCGGCAGCGATCTGCCATGGCGGCTGCTAGGGCTTTGGCTTTGATACTTTGAAAGCAAAGTTAAAAATGTTATTGCTATATTACAAAGGCTTGAATAACAATAAAAGGATACATCCTATATGTAGGTTATAGCAAGATCCTAATAATGGGTAAATATCATAATAATAATAATAGTATATTTCTCACAAGGTCCTAATAATGGGTAAATATCCCAATAATAATAATAATAATAATATATTCTCACAATCTCAATAATGGAAATGATCCTAATAATGGGTAAATATCCCAATAATAATAGTTGTATATTCTCACAATCCTAATAATAAGAAAATATCCCAGTAGTAATCATATATTCTCACAGAAAGAAGTCTGCCAACTGGCACATAGACCATGTGATCTCTCATGCATGGAGGGGACTCTTAGTGAGATTCACACTCAAACTAGGGGTGGGCGTGGCCATCCAGGGGGCATATATAGTCTGAAATTTGAATTAAAATGGGGCCTCGTATGTTTATATACACTACCTCGCTTAAAATAAGCATAAAAATATGCTTGAAATAGAAATATGGCCACTTTTTCTTTTGAATTGTAATAGAATAATTAAAATATAGTCGGCATCATATATTTATAGTTTAATAGTATTATTACAAGATTCAAATATATTAGTAAAGGTGGCATGGGTCAAAATAAGTCAATTGTCAAGAATTTTGAAAATTGGACTTAAAAGTACTATTGGTGTACATAATTTTTAATAATTAAAATTAGTAATGTAATAATATTATTTTTAATCAAATTATGTTTATAAAGTCTGATCTTAATAAATTAAATATATACATAAGGCCATGTTTGTCTTAAAAGAAGAAAATTGGTTGGCTAAAAGGCTTTTTGTTGGGTATTTGGGCATATTTTCAAGAATTGGGCTAAGGGCTCAAAGTTTGGACTTGAAACATGGATGATTGGCCCAAATAAGGTTTTGGGCTAGCCAGGGTGTTTTCAATGTTCATGTAAAAATCCAGTAAAAAATCGAATTATAAAATACGAAACACGTACGAGAACATAAACACGTGATTATTACAATTATAATAGGAAATAAACGTATAAGCGTGTAATTATTATTTATCTTATTTATTCTGTTTACGAATTACCGGGTCCTTACAATCTACCCCTTTAAAACAAATTTCGTCCTTGAAATTTTGTAACATACCTTCTTATGAAAGAGATGTGGGTAATTTGCCCATATAGCGTCCTCTCGCTCTCATGTGGATTTCTCGACTCAGTGTCGCCACAAAACTCGAATAAGTGGTATAGTCTTCCCTTGAAGAACCTTTTCCTGTCAGTCTAGGATCCTTCTCGGCCTCTCTTCGTAGGTAGCATCTTCATCTAAGGTTACTTCTTCCTAGTTGAGTACATGGAAAGAGTTGGGCTTGTATTTTCGTAGCAGCAAAACATGAAATACGTTGTGGGCTCTTACGATCTAGGGTGGTAATTCTAGGAGATAGACTACTGCTCCAACCTTCTGAAGAATCTCGAACGGTCCAATGTATTGTGGTGAGAGCTTCCCTTTCTTGCCAAAATGGATGGTTCCTTGCCTTGGTGGACCTTTAGGAAGACATGGTCCCCTTCGTAGAATTCCAACGGTCGACGTCGTTGGTTTGCGTAACCTTGGCGACTCTGCATGGTGATAAGTCGTTGGCAGATGAGCTTTATCTTTTTGGTACTCTTCTTTATGGTCATCGAAGTAGTGGCACTTGATGTTCGTAACTTCAAAGCTTGTCTAAGCAGGGCCACTATGCGTTGTCTTCTTTGGAGGAACCATGTTTAGTGGATAGAACACTTCTCTAGGGGAGTCTCGGAAGATGGCGTGCGCTTTAATGGTCGATGACCGCCAGAGATAGAGAGAGAGAGATGACAGTTGAGAGCTTAGCTGGAGTGGGTAGGAGATGGTTTGAGAACATTAAGTGTTTTTTATGATTTGAGGGTCAACTCTTTGTACGTGGGAGCTAGAAGAGGGACAGTTCACCTGAGGACAAGTAACCCTTAGTTGACTCAACAAATAAGAGGTGACAAGAACTATGAGTTCCTAAGATACTTTAGAGTTCATATCATTGGAGCTGTAGATGTTGCTCTGATTAGTAGGGTGTTGTACTATGAAGGCCATGAGATGGTAGTCATGAAACGTGCTCTATGGTGTCAGGTATCTTGGTCAATGCCTCTCTCTTTCTATAATTGGTCGAGGTGAGACCGCCATCATAGAGGGCAAGACAAACCATTGAAAAGCCGTTCACTCTAACCTCAAAGCCACATTCCTCATTTGGTCTCGAGTTGAGGTACTTAGGTCCTGCTCCTAGTCTAGGGTACTTCAAATGATTACTTAGGAGAGTTTACTTGATGACTGGAGGTATTGGGTTAGCGTGTGGTCCAGCGGCTAAAAATGCCACGAAGTGGCAATTTTTTTGGATATAGATGAGGTATAGGTGAGACGATAGAGCGGAGGTCAGCTGACCGAGCCAGGTTGTGTTAAGCCCTATGTGCAACCATCGAGAAGAGCGTAGTTTGCCCAAAGCTTGATCCCCCCTCTAGGACTTTGGCAGGCCCCAAATGCGTTGAGTGTATAAGTGGTGAAGTCCAGATAAAGGGTGTATATGCCTCATTTGCTAGGCTCATTACCCCAAACTCATTCGTGAGACACCAAGAAGCCAAAGAGTTGGCTCGCGGGATTTGAGGCGAATTAGGTAGCTCGCTCACTCGCTCACTTTGAGGCGGCTCGCTCCTTACGAGGCAACTTATTCAGCTCACTCTTCTTCATTGTGCTATGTGGCGGCAAGTCTTCCATATGTTCACTCAGATTGATTACATAAGTGGGCAACAATTTATGTGGTTAGAGACATGTTATAAAAAAAATTCCTAAATTTTTTTGTTTGATAATGTGCTTGTTATATAATCTTGGACTTGTAGTGTCTCATATTCTATATGGGTTCTATCTATATCATAGTGACA